>CAXFZM010000425.1:0-60374 GCA_964007475.1 Hybos culiciformis
GGTCCCTCATTCTTATTTTAATATCTCTTTTCGTCTCTCCTATATATATCTTATCACAACTATTGTTCTTACATTTTATTTTATATACTACTCCCGTACATGGTTTATCTTTAATTATAGTTTTTGTTTTATCAAATATTTTATCCAATTTGTTTATTGGTCCTTGACCTAGTCCTAATGTGTTGTCCATATTTTTTAGAGATTTTGAAATTTTGTCTGTTAACTCAGGTATGTATGCTAATTTTCTGTATCTATCGATAGATGTCTTTGTTTGGTTATTTGGTTTTTTATATTTTATTTATTTATTATTTTTTTAATTATGTTGTCGGGGTAGCAATTTTGTTGTAGTGTTTTCCTGATTTTATTATAATTTTCTTTGTGATGTTTTTTATGACTAAGGTTGATGACACGATTCGCAAAATTCATGGCAACATTGTATTTTACATAATACGGGTGAGCCGAATGGTAATTTAACATCCTCCCCGATGCTATTCCTTTTCTATACCAATCAGTTATCACAGCAAATCCAGCAAGAATATATGGCACAATTAAAGTGCATAAACCAGGATTTCCAATTAGACCAATTGTCAGCACAATTAACACCCCAACATACGATTTGGCTAAATACTTGAACAAGATATTATCCAAAATTAGGGACACAACTAAATATAACGTTAAAAACTCCACAGAATTTAAGAATTATATCGACCAAATTAAGATAGACCACGATGATAGATTGGTGTCCCTCGACGCTGTCTCCCTTTACACGAACATCCCCCAACCTGATGCTCTAAAAAGTGTGCTCAATAGATGGCATAAAATTAAAAAAGAAACGAAAATATCTAAAAAACTATTTATAGAAGCTCTCAAATTGTGTATTAACAAGGCTAACTATTTTATGTATGACAACAAATATTATCGACAAACTCACGGACTAGCTATGGGGTGCAGCCTTTCAGGAATCTTAGCAGAGTTTGTGTTAGACGATTTCCTTGACGAAGTGTTACCGAAATTAACGTTTAGACCAAAAAAAAAAAAAAAAAAATTTTTTTAAAAATATGTTGACGACTGTATTTTGACAATACCGAAGGATAAAGATGTTGAACTACTGCACATTTTCAACAACTCCCACGACAAAATCAAATTTACAATAGAGACTGAAAACCAAAATACGAATAATATACCATTTCTGGACATGACAATAAAAAGAGAAGGACAACATATTACCACTAATTGGTATAGAAAAGGAATAGCATCGGGGAGGATGTTAAATTACCATTCGGCTCACCCGTATTATGTAAAATACAATGTTGCCATGAATTTTGCGAATCGTGTCATCAACCTTAGTCATAAAAAACATCACAAAGAAAATTATAATAAAAATCAGGAAAACACTACAACAAAATTGCTACCCCGACAACATAATTAAAAAAATAATAAATAAAATAAAATATAAAAAACCAAATAACCAAACAAAGACATCTATCGATAGATACAGAAAATTAGCATACATACCTGAGTTAACAGACAAAATTTCAAAATCTCTAAAAAATATGGACAACACATTAGGACTAGGTCAAGGACCAATAAACAAATTGGATAAAATATTTGATAAAACAAAAACTATAATTAAAGATAAACAATGTACGGGAGTAGTATATAAAATAAAATGTAAGAACAATAGTTGTGATAAGATATATATAGGAGAGACGAAAAGAGATATTAAAATAAGAATGAGGGACCATAAATATGACTATTCAAGAGCAAAGAAAGACAAAAATAATACATCTAATACCCAAGGGACAGCATGTTTAGTTCACGCGATGCAATTTAACCATGAATTTGACTATGATCACCCGACAATTTTACATAAAAACGTACATAATTGGAAGAAAAGAAGAAACCTAGAAGCCCTAAATATTCAACTAAACATGACGCATACAACAAATTATAAGTGTCATACAAAGTTTCTCCACAACGGCTATAAAGAAATAATAAGAAATATGATTAATTATTAAACCTCTGTGATCATGTTAATTTTGAGCGAAAGCTTTTATTTTTAGAATTTATATTGTGGTTTGTTTTTTCTCTCTTCATTAAAATAAAATATCAATTTCTTATTGTTTTACCTTTATATAAAATTTGTGTAATCAATACAGCTGTTTTTTGTTTTTATATAAAGTTTAATTAGTTTATTTTTTGTTTTTGATGTCAATATACATATAATGTAATTAATTTATTTATTTTATTTATGTTTTATTTATTTATTTATTCATGTTTTTAAATTTCATCTTTTATTGAATATGACTAAAAAATATATATTTTGTTAACATAAATCATCTATAAATTGTAAGTATGTAATGAATATTTTATTGAGATTAGTCTAGTTTTTTTAAAAAAACTATTTTTTATAATTCATATTAAAAAATGAGTAAAAATAATATTGTTAATTTTTCCATGTAGGCCCTTGATAATGTACCAAGAAAGGGTACGAAATATTGGGAAATAAAATTAATTGATGAGATATAATAAGAAGTTTTTTATTTAATCATCAATGTTTAAGACTGATTAGACCAAAGAATATACACATAACTAAATTTTTCCTATTTTCTTCTTTTAGAAGAATTTTATCATTCACTTTTTTTAAAAAATTATTTTTGAAAAATTATTTTTACTTAACAAAAAAAATTTCAGACTGCTTTCACGGTAGCCATGTCATGCATTTTGTGTATGGAAGGAAAAACCACACAGACTTATATTTTATAATATTGTTTTATTATGTTATAATTAGTCTGCGGATTTATATGCAATTTTTTGTTTTCAGTTTAAAATAAGAATAAACTTTCAATATCGTTTTCTAATAAATAGTGAAAGAGATTTTCGTTAACATATCGAAATATGCATTTTTTATGCAAAATTTATGCAAGTGCATATGCAGCAAATATGCACAAAATATGCAAATATATGCAAACACATGCAAAATATGCAGAAAATTTCATTAGAAAAAAAAACAATTATTGAAAAAAAAATTCCTATTTCACACTAAAATTAGTTATTCAATAGATAAAAATATTCAATTATAATTGAAATCGCAATAAATTATAAATTTTTTTTCAAATAATTGTTGCTGCTAAAACAATTCCTTTAAAGTAATACCGTTTCCAAAAACATTTTAGTTTCATGAAATTTAAACAGAAACTATTAAAACAAATAGGACCGATTCAAAAACATTAAAAAACAATTTTGTAAATTTTTTGATTAATTTTTTGGTGACCGAAAAAACTCACCAAATAATTCACTTTCACGACAAAATAACTACAAATTTTTCTAAGTTACATTTAACATTTTCAAAAAAATACTTCACAAATTTAATAAAAAATATCGCCAGAACACATCAAAAATTGTTAACTTTTCGACGAAATATTGACGACTACAAGCAACAACAAGAAAATTTCAAAACCAGACTTCAAAATTGAAAAAAAAAAACAATGCATTTTAGTAAATTTCATTTTATTAAATTTTTTTTCAGCGAATCCTTTTTATATCGTCGATTTCGCGCATTATTTTTGAAAGTATGTTTTTAAATTCGGTAGGAAATACTATGCCGTACTCCTCAGCGGCGGACTGGCACAAAAATTCGGCCCGGGCATTTCAAAAGGAACTAGGCTAGCGAGAAGAGAAAAATTTTTATATGAAAAAATGCCCAAAAACAGTTAATAATAAACTATATTTAAATTCAAAAAAAAAAAAACAGTTCAAATAATTTTACTTTATACATATATATAAAAATAAAAATTAAAAATAATTAACTTTTTTTTTTTTTTTTTTCAAATACGGTTAGCGCAAATATTCAAGACAGATAGATACAAGATACAACTCGATTTTGCTAATTAAAAAGGAAATAAACACTTATTTAAAGAAATACATTTTATGAAATCGGCCCCAATAATTTACACAAGTAATTGTTTAATTTAGAGAATTCTTTCTTGGATAATTGAATTATTAAAATATTACTTTGAATTCTAGTTTCGTAAGCTTGTAAAGAATATATAATATTAAAAAAAACTGTGGGCCCGACTGCCAGTCCACCGCTCGCCGTACTCTATTATAATTTATTGTTACTAATGAAACAATAGTACTTAATTTCTTAACTTCACAAGATTGAAAACAAGATATCGTCCATGAAAGAGGAATATGTTCTAGAAAAACCAAAAGCAATATTGGCGCGCAAGCAGACACTTTGTTCAGAAGTAATTGGAGGTAGTACTTTTTCCCTTACAAAAATGTGTGTCAAATTGAAAGTACATTTTCTAAATGTGCCAAAAAAGTATGTAATGGTTTTTTTTCTAATTTTTCTGAGTACGACTGATCGACGCGTCATCAAAAAGTACATAATAATGCATCATTACCTCAAAAATGGCAAAACTTCGTGAAAGGACATATTCCTGTTTCATGGACGATATATAAAATATACGTAGATATGCAAAATATGCAAATATGCAAAAATATGCAGTATATGCGAATATGCAGATATAAATACGTTTCAAATAATTTGTTTTTAGACGAAACGTACTTAGCTGTTTCTCTTTTTCCTCTAGGTTACTCCTGTACGAATATGCAATTGCATATAAATCCGCAGTCTAGTTATAATGAATGATGTTGAATGTATGACGGTTATTCTACAACTGACTTAATAATACTTACTGCTAGGTTTATATAATATACATCGAAATAGAGAGAGTGAGTGATCTACTCAAAGAGAGCACTACAGGCCTCCTACCGAGCGACTTCCCCTGGGGGACGACTTCAAAAGCTCGTCCGATTTCATTCAAATTTGATGAATAAAAAGAAGAAATGATTCAACACACAAATTTCGTAACAAAAAATTTATTGGCCTCCTACCCAGCGACCTCGCCTGGGAGAGGACTTCAACAGTTTGTCCGATTTCATTCAAATTTGGTACATAAAAATTATTAAACAAAAAATAAATCAGTAAGAGCCGGGTTGACCTTTAGTTGACTTAAACGAAGAAAATTTATTACTAAATTTATTTTCGTATTTTATAATAATATAATACGTATACATAATAAAAAAAATACTAAATAAAAAAGTTTTAAAAACCACGTTTTTTTAATTGGCTTTTAGAAAATAAAAACTTTTCTCCGGCTCATTCAGAGGATTGTGTTGAGTTCTGATTATGAAAGACTGTGTATGCGTTTTTTTTTTTTTTTTTTTAAATTTTGTTTTTTTTTTTTCGTTTTAAATTTGTTTATTAATGACACAGTTTTTGTTTAAAAAAAAAAATCTTTTTTTAAATTTTAATTGTTCTAACATTTGATTTTTTTTTTAAATAAATTGGAATAAAAAAAAAATAATAATAATGATATAATAATAATAATTAATAATAAATCTTCACATTAAATCGTGTCGGACGAATTTTATTCGAAATAAAATAAAATTAAGAAAAAAAAGCGGTTACCAAGTCGTCCTATATTTCCTATCCTTTATTCCCGTGCACTTTTTCTTCGCTCGCTTGTCGTGCCTTATATTGAACAACGGAGACCCCAACCGTTTTTCAGTCCCGAGTTATGACCTTCAATCCTTATATGTTGCCTACAGAAGAGTCGCTGTTTATATAAAGAATGACGTTGCTTGTTATCCTATTAAAGATTTAAAATCATCAAGTCAATATTCTTTGGTTTAAAATAAGAATCAACAAACACGTCATCCATTTTTGCTTCCTTTATAGGAGCCCGCAACTGACGGGCAATGATCATGTTGTCGAGTTTGACTTGCTGTCAGACCAAATAAATCAGATTCTGGCGAAAAACCCAGAGTCTGAAATTTTGGTTTTCGCTGATTTCAACGTACACAACGTATCATGACTTAGGCATTCTAATCGCAACAGTCCCGTGGTAGAATGACACCTGTCCAAAGGCCATAGCCCTTGTTCAATGACACCTGTGCAAATGCCATAGCAAATAGGGATAATGTTTTTCGTGAGTATAAATAAAACAATTCTTTAAATTGACTGAAGCGCTGGCGAGAGGTCAGAAACAGATGCAGTAAAATTTGTTGCCAGCAGAAGGTTTTGTATACCCAGAGGAAGCTTCAAGAAATATTAAACCTTCCTAAAAAAAGCAGAAGCTTTTGGAGCTTCGCTAAAAGTGTAAAACAAAACTTTTGTTCGCCTTCATCTTTTCTTCCCCTTGTAGATGGTGACCGGATCATATCAGATTCTGTTGGGAAGGCTAATTTGTTTGCAAAACTTTTTAGTCAAAACTCAAACTCTCACAGCTTCAGCTCAAGATTACTTTAGGCAACGCGCTGTTTTTTTTCTTTTTTTTTTATTTATTTTTTTTAAACAACACAAACACTTAATTCAAGTGAGACAAATTGAAAAATTGGCACCAATTCCAGTCCGAGGTGCGAATCGAACCCACGACCCGTAGGATAATGGCAATACCGCTCTTAAAAATCTGAATGTGAAAAAGTCAACTGTCCCTGATGGTATTCCGGCTGTGGTCCTAAAACAAACTGCCTCTGTTCTAGCTAAACCTCTGCGCAACCTTTTCTATCTTTTATATTCACTTGGCATTTACCCCACAAAGTGGAAAGTTGTGCATGTTCAGCCAATTCCAAAAAAAGGCGATAAATACGACCTCTCTAACTACAGGCCCATTGCGTTAACTTCTATTCTTTCCAAAGTAATGAAATCCCTTATTAACAATAAAGTCAAAAAATATCTTGAATATAACAAATTGCTTAGTGACCAGCAATATGGTTTTCGTACGAATAGATCGAATGGTGACCTGATGACAAGCTCAACGCCAGTCTTCACAATTCCGATGAGGCTTGTGTTTTTTTTTTTTTTTTATTAAAGTTACCAAATCACTAGGTGGGATACCTTTTATACTTAAAGAAGTATGGATTTGGTAATGGGGACAGGAAGTTTAGACGGGATTAAAAAGTGGGACAGTTAGGAGGTAATCATTTACACTCTTCTTAAAGCGGCGCAGGTCGTAAATCAAACGACCGCCAGCTGTCGGGAACAATTTTGTTGGGAGAGCATTCCACATTCTCGAGGTGCGAATTGAAAACGAATCTCCGAAGCTCGTTCTATCACATCTGGGAATTTTGACGGAATATGGGTGTGCCGTTGAGGCGGTACGTGTTTGACGTGAAAATACTTGAAGTGAAGGAAGTAGGGCTTTTACTTCCAGGGAACACGTATCCGTTCCAACAAGGTATTTATAAAAAATGGAAAGTGAACCTACATTGCGACGGTGACTGAGTGATGTTAATGAGCTGGTGGTTTGATGATTGTTTATCAATCTAATAGCCCTTCTCTGAACTTTGTCCAGGTACTCAAGGTGGGTTTTGGGAGCACCAGCCCATATATGTGAATTATATTCTAATTTCGGTCGTAAGTAGGATTTGTAAATGTTTAAGAGATCAGAGGGGGAAAAGTATTGTTTACATCTTTTAAGGAAACCAAGACATTTCGCTGCGTTTTTTGCCGTTTCGAAAATATGTAGTTTCCAGCTCAGATCTGAAGTTATTTTCGAGCCTAAAATATCAAGGTTTCCAGATTTGCCAATACTTTCACCTTGGAAGGAAAATTGGGGATCAAAAGTTGACAGCTTTCTAGAAATTAGGCAGCATTGGGTTTTTGATGCGTTAAACTCAACTCTGTTGAGAAGACCCCATTGTGAAATTTTGGAAAGGTCGTGTTTTATGCTACTTTGCAGGAAATTGCGTTTTGTAGTAACAGCATTCGAAGATGCGGATTTCCTATTAACAAAATCGTAGCATGCTACCAAATTACTGTCGTCGGCCAAGTTGTTGCTTTGGATATATCTAAGGCTTTTGATCGAGTCTGGCACCCGGCTTTGATTTCTAAAGTTAAATCAATGAGTCTAGGTTCAGCCTTTGTCAATTGGATCAGTAACTTTTTGTCTGGTCGTTCTATTCGTGCTGTTGTGGATGGGCACCAGCCACATATTTTTAATATCAACTCCGGTGTACCCCAAGCGTGTGTTCTCTCTCCAACCTTCTCTCCAACCCTCTTTTTAATTTTCATTAGTTATCTTCTGCAATCAACCCTCAAAATTAGGATTAATTGATGATGAAAATGAATGGAGAACTACTTTGGAAAAGGCCATTGTTTTCAATATGCCTAAGCAACTCCGAGATCTTTTTGCATATATTTGCGCTTTACCTTTTTCTTTTTATAGAAGATCTAATTAGAAAACATGGATGCAATAACGAGAATTACAACATTTGTGAGCAACAATGTCTTTCTAATATAAATGATATTATGATTGTAAATGGAAAGAACTTAAAGGAATTTGGATTTTCTCCCATAAACGCAACCAATATAGAAATGCAGAGCCCATTTAACATATAAGACCAGAAAAATATTGCCGCCGAAAAGCTAAGCATATTAAATCACGAGCAGAAAATTTCGTTTGATACACTAACGTCTGCTATCTGTAACGAAAATCTACCATATCGATGTTTCTTTATTAATGATACAGGTGGAAGTGGAAAAACTTATCTGTACAAAACTTTTAAGCACAGTTTGAGGTGATAAAAATGTACCCTTGCATATTGCATCAACTGGAATTGAACTCATCATTCACAATTTAAATTACCTGTTCCTATCTTAGACAATTCTTCACAGATGAGAATGAACTGAGCAGATGCAAAACTTATTCGTGAAAGCAAAATTTTAATTTGGGACGAATCTACAATGGCTCCAAGTTTGGCTCTTTCTGCACTTGATAGATTGCTTAAAGAAATTATGAAGAATGCAAAACCTTTTGGAGGAACACTTTTACTATTAGCACGAGACTTTAGGCAGACATTGTCAGTTGTACCACATGGAGGAAAGACACACATTGTTGAAGTAGGTATAAAATTAAATCAATTATGGTCAAAGTTTAAAATATTAAAACTATCCAACAATGTTCGTTCTGTTGATCCTAAATATATTGAATGGCTCATTCAACTTGGATTGGTCAACGTTATTGAAATTCCTTCTAATTTATATTCCAAGGATATTATTAAAGAAATCTTTGGAGAAAATATTAGTTCAGACATGGTTGTAAAATTACCCAATAGTGCAATTCTTTGTCCAAAAAATGATGATATAGAGAACATAAATGAAGGAGTTCTTAAAATAGTCGACGGAGAAATGGTAACATATCTTAGCAAAGACACAATAAAAGACTCAAATGAACAGGAAAAAATTGGTATTTCCGATTGAGTTTCTATAATAAAGAAACTCCTTCTGGAATGCCCCGTCATGTTTAAAATTTAAAAATTGGTGCCATAATTATGTTACTTAGAAATCTCAATACCAAGAGGGTATTATGTAATGGTACTCGACTTATTGTAAAGGATTTGAAGCGTAATCTGATTATTGCTGAAGTAATATCAGGTTCGGCAGCGAGGAATATAGTTTTCATCCCAATGATTAATTTAGAACCTTCAACCCCTGATTTGCCATTCATTTTGAGCAGAAAACAATTCCCTGTTAAATTAGCATTTGCAATGACAATTATTAAGTCCCACGCCCAACCTTTAGAAAAGGTTGGTATTTATTTGCCTGAGCTCGTTTTCAGCCATGGACAACTTTATGTAGGATTTTCCCGTGTTCGGAAATCTAATGATGTTATAATTAAAATAATTGATGGCCGTGATTAAGGGCAGATATTTCCTAATTGTCAAAAAATTTATACAAAAAATGTTTTATACAAAGAAATATTTGAAATTTAAGCTTAGTACGCTGTGAAAAAAAAAAGGTTGCAAAAAATATAACTGAAAAATATCTGAAAAATGATTGATAATATTTGACAACTTTTTGACACAAGCATCTGATTATTACAAATAAAAATTAATTTATTTTTATTAATTTTTTATTATTCTAACCCAATAATAAACAAATCAACCAAATTTTTTTTTGTAATGCCAAGTTTTTGCAATCATTTATCTACCAGGGTAGAAAATATTTGAAAAAAAAGCAGCTGCAAAGTAGATTTTTTGTCAAACAGTAAACAATTTTTTTTTTGAAGTTTATACTTCTTTAGCCACGTTGTGAGATTTTGGTAGAGGGTAAAAATCTTGATTCAATTCGAGTATCGATTCGAATATCTAAATCGGTTGAGATTTTTGCTCAGAAAAATAAGAAAAAAATACTCAAAATACGATTCGAATTTGAAAAATGTACTCAAAAAAAGAGTGCCTTCATCAATTTTACAAAGTAAAACTTGAGCTTTTATATTATTTAGGAAAATAAATCACAGTGATTTTTTCTATTTTTTTTATAAAGCTAAACTCATATAGACAATATGGTTTAGTGGTACAACATCAGACTGTAAGTCTGAAGGTGCCTGGTTCGATTCCCAATGACAAGATTTTTGTGAAATATTTTAAATTTTTTTCATAATAATTAGTTTTTTTGAGATATTTAAACAAACCAAAATGTTTTTATCAGCCACTAATTCATAATTTTTTTTTAATTTTCTATATACATATTCTATATACATATTCTATATACACATTCTATATACATATTCTATTTTTGAAACAAAACACAGAGCTAAGTAAAATTGTAGTAAATTTGGTGGCAAAGGTTATTTTTTGGTTCAAAAATTTTGCAAATTAGACGCTCTTTGATTTTTTATTTTAATTTATTTAAATGGAAAAAACTTTTAATTAATAAATAGTGTTTCATAATTTTATAATACATATTATAAAATTAAAATGTAGCTAAAAACTTATTTGAGAACTTAGTTGAAAACTGTAAAATTTCATATATGAATTAATGCAATTTAAGAATTGCTACATCATGCTATAAAATGGATGTAAAAAATATTAGAAACGTTGACAGATGCATAAATTTAAGTATCGAGATCTTATTTCATTTTAAAAATTTAATTGTGAAAAAAAAACTATGCTATTCAGAAATCAGTTTTTTAATAGCGGGTTGAATGAACTATTTTTCAATATTGTGGGCAGCTTTCTGAAATATTCACAGCTTTTTCTTATTTTTACAATAGAATTAACATAATCTTGTGATCATTCATAAAAAATGTAGACACCGGATAAAATATCACTAAAGTCCCAACTAATTTTCAAACATGTTTTACCACTTACTATGACAAGACAGTTATATGTATATATGTATTTAAACAAGCATTTGTTAATCCTGTTGTAGTTAATCCTGTTGTAGTATAAGATAATAAACGCTAAAAAAAGTACGAATTTTCCGGGAGAAAAATAAGTAAGAAAAATGATCACATTTCATTTCAGCTTCACTTCACTTCAATATTTTCCATGTTTTTGTTTTATTTTTTTACAGAGATCATGTAGCCACTAAAGTTATAAACATTATATCCTATAAAAAAAATTTATAATATTGGACGCACTAAACGTTACAAATAATTTTATTAAAGACTTGAGTAACAATATAGGTATATTTTGGCATTGATAGTATAGATATCGATCAAGTAATTTATCATTATAGGTTTTCCCGGCTCAAAATACACAAAAAAAAATTTTCGAAAATAGGTAGTTTCGGTGAAATAATGATTACCAGACCAAACATTTTGGGTAGGAATTCAAAATTATCGTACTTTGCTGCTGCCTGGCACTTTCAGACTTTTTTAATTTCAAATATATGTATATATAGAGCCCTACAAATAAAAAAATGTTTGTTTCTTAAACCTATTATTATGTTAAAAAAAATTAAAAAATTAAAAAAAAAATGTATTCTTTGAGAATCGAAACCGACACCTTCACCCTCATAGTCTGATGTTCTAGCCCAGGGGTGTCCAACTTAAATTACAAATGGGCAGTTTCGAAAATTTATTTTGTTCCGCGGGCCAAAAGTCAATTTTTTTTTTTTAAACAAATTAAAATATATTTATTATTAAAATTACTTCAAAATAATAATGTAAATAATAAGTTTATACATAAGAAAAAAATTAAATTATAGAATATAAATTGTGTTGTATTTATGATGATATCTTTTTGTGATGATCTTTTGTCAGTGATGATGATGATCTTGATGACCTTGATTTAATTTTTTTAGAGAAGTTAAACTACTGGCAAAATCCACTAAATCTGATTTGTTAACTATAAATTTAATTTTCTTGTCTTTATGTGGAACGAATTAACCACGTTAAGCAGATGTTGCCTGTGAAATTATTAAATTAATACTTACAACTTTTAATATTTAATGAGATATCTGGCATTCCTTTTGTTTACATAATTTGTCGATATCTGCTGATATTTTTGATGTAGCAATTCTTAAAATGCAGCTTAGATGTTTATTTGTTAGTGATGTTCTTTTTTTCGATTTAACATTTTTCATCCTCGAAAAGAATTGTACATGTACTGCCAAATAATGCGGTTTGTTGATGTGCTAGCTTTGATAAATTCGGATACGTGTCAATTTTAATATATTTTTGGTAAAACGTCAAAAGATCATTTTCTACATAAGCTGTCTTCAGTGAATTGTTACTTTGGACATCGATCAATTCGAGTTGGAACTTGGCATCAGTAGTTATTATTATTTATTATTATTATTATTAAGTTTATTTCATAATTTCTTTTTAAAACATTTTAACAAATTTTCCTATAATTAAATAAACACATACTGACAATAGATCATGCTGTCTGTCAGGTCTGGCTATTACCTTATTTTCTTATCTTATCTTATGATTCATATCCTTTTATAACTTCAATATATAATTTCAAATTAATTCCAATAATATACATAATATGTTCATTGCTATATCTAAGTATTGCCGCTTGTGGCAAAGAGAGAGAAAAAATTACACTTTCAATTCAATTTTAACTAAAAAGAGATAATAATTTACAAAAAAAAAATAAAAAAATAATAAAAAAATAACTCTTAAATATACCAAAAATAAACCTATATCAAAAAAGCAAAAAGCAAAAAGTATTCAAATATTTAAAAAATATAAAAAAAAATATATACAAAAATAAATTGTATCCTGACACATCCCGCTAGTACACTATCATTCACTAAAAGCAGATTCACACACCAACCAACAGTTATTTTAAATAATTAAATTCCTACGTTATTTAATAATTAAATTCAATAATTAAATTACGTCTGCAATTCCATGCTTCTATCAAGTAACAAAACAGATTACTTCAATTGCTACCATTAAGTAAAATTATCACTTCAGCTTCATTTAAGTAGCTCTGCTGTAGTTGCACGTCCCTAATTTCCCTCAAAATAGGACATTTTCCTATAGAATGCACAACTGATTCAGTTTCCTGTAGGTTACACATGGAGCATATCCGACTTCTCCCTTCTCGAAGCCGATCATCGTTTAGTCCTAACAGTCCGGCCCGAGGCTTGAAAATCCAGCTTATTTTCCTAGTTTCCAGATTTTCCTCGAAATATTTCCAGCTGCCATGCATATTGAGCATATGATAAATTCCATTAAGCGAAGAGGACATTGCTTTTTCAACATCCTCCGTCCTCACTGAATCTACAGTAAATGTTTCTATTCCTTGAAACACCTTTTCCAAATCCGTTCCCTACCTTCTTAATCCCCTGATTCAATCCGAAGAATATGATTAGGAGTATTTTGTGCGCAGTGTAACAATTTTTTTAAATAGAATCTTTGAAAAATTTCAAGTTCCTCAAAATTTTCATAAGCCCAGACCTGAGCAGCACATGTCGCACTGACTCTGATAACTGCATCAAAAAGTCGTATTTTATTGGTAAAAGAGACTTCTTTTTTACCTACAAACCCGTCCCATACTATTTTTTGAAGCTTTGACCTTTTATTTAAAATTTTCATGCATATTCAAGGATGGTGTGAGCAATAATCCCAAGTATTTATATTTTTTTACAATTTCAGTCTCCTCTCCCGCAAATGTCCATCTTTCCTTTCTAGCTTTACTCCCACCTACCTGTTTCATAATCACTATTTTTGATTTCGTTAAATTAAGCTGCAATCCTACTCTATGTCTACATCCTCGGCGATCAAGACAAGATCATCAGCATATGCTAGTTATCTAACTGTAATTTCTTCCACCAAAAGACTCAAACAAATCATTAAGAAACAGAGCAAACAATAGCGGGCTCAAAATACACCCCTGTTTCACGCCACTCCCCGTATAGAACCATTCAGACAGCTGACACAGACCTAACATCCCAGACAGCAGACGCAGACCTAACATACATCCGTTTCAATACCTCCACAAACTTTTCTGTAACACCTAACATCTGCAGTTTATAGAACAAGGCTGCACGACTAACCCTATCAAAAGCAGCTTTTAAATCAATAAAAAAGCAGTAGATTTTTTTTTTCCTGTTTTCCATTCAAGCTTTATGATATTAGTCAAATTAAATAGATTATCGACTGTCGAATATCCTCGTCTTAACCCCGCCTGAAATTCATGTAGTATGTTGTGATTTTCTACCCATTTTGTCAATCTATTATTCAACACTCCTGAAAATATTTTAGCAATACCATTAATGAAAGATATTCCCCTATAATTTCCAACATCCTGTTAATCCCCTTTTTTATGAATTGGGAAAATGACAGATTTACAAAATACATCCTCCATAGTCTCTCCCTCAAAAATTCTGTTGAAGATTTTTAGCAATGTTCGCGTCAGAATTTGTGGACCAAACTTATTAAATTCTCCTAGTATTTTGTCTTCCCCTGACGCTTTTTTAACCTTCATGTCCATTAGAACTTTTTCTATTTCATTAAGTTCAAAATGATGCTATCTAATATTATGATCGGGAAATAGAGGAAAGTAAAATCTACGTTCAATAGAGTCTGGAAATAGTTTCTGAATATCCCACTATCTATATTAATCCCTTTTACAAATTTTTTATTTTTTAATTCCCCAGCCCATTTCCACCAGTTTTTGCTGTCCTTTATATTCATTAGTTTTTCTCCTATTGATGCATAATATTTACCTTTTTCTTCTCTACAAATTTTTTTAAACGTTACATTTGCCGCGATATAACTTTCTTTAATGAATCCCGATTCTCCTCCCTTTTTCGTGGCTTTTCTAAGCATTTGCAGCCAATTAAAAGATGTTTTCCTTGCTTTATCGCACTTTGCAGTAAACCATTTTTCTTTAGGTACACAACGACTTCCTGAATCACATTTTCCCGCGATAGATCTAATTAAATTTCTCAAGTTAGCAGCCGTCACTTCCTCACTATTATTTTCCATCTCTTTCAACCTATCCTCTATTTCCCTATTATATATTTCTTTTCTCTTTTCATCCCAAAAAAGTTTAGGGAGGGTTTTCATCACATGGGCATCGAAATTCGCGCCCAAATCTACTTCTATCACAACAGGCATGTGATCAGAGTATATACGATCTTCTATACTTAAATAATGAATTTTCGGTAACAAATTTTGACAAACCACTACCAGGTCATTTACCGATATTCCCATTTTTCCAATGAAGCTTAACTTTCCCTCCTCATCACCCTTCATTCTGCCATTTAACACCACTATTATTATCAAAAAGCTCAATCAATTTTCTACCCCTTGTTGTTATTGCTTCATCTTGTGATTTTCTTTTTTTCTTTATTCTTGAGTTCAGACCCGCTATTTCCTCTGATATTACTTGCAAAGTTCCTATTTGACCATTTAAATTACCTAAAACAGAGAAAAATTTAGAAGTATCTCGTTCCAAAAAATTTTTTAACTTAGAAAAGTCATCATTCCATCTACTGCAGTTCAAATATACTGGTAGCAGGAAATATTTCTCATTTCCTTTTGAGATACAAATAGCAATAAAATCAGATTCCTCTCCAAAGCTCACATTGCACTTCCCTTTTCCTTTTTTAATCCCCATTAAAATTCCTCCTGAGGCTCTACCACGGATATTTTCCCTTATTGCAGGTTCCCACTTTAAATTATAACTATCACAAAAAAAGCCTTCATATAACATATAATCACTCTCTCTAACATGCGTTTCATACAAGCAAAATATGTCATAATCTCTTACAAAATTAAAAAAATATGAAAATAAATTTTTATTTACTAATCCATTAAAATTATACGATAAAATTCTAAGTATATTTGTATTAAAAGAATCATTATAAACCTGACAAACAGCCTGTTCCTATTGCCCATCATCTCCATCAGCTCATATAATTTAGAAAAATCTTTATGATAAATATTATTCAATTCAACTATTCCATCTTCTTTCCCACATTTGATTTGATTACCATTATATTTAAACTTTTTGTTATCAATAATCATACATTCTCCTCGCATTTTAATTTTTTTGGTGCTATCAATATTCAATATTTTACGTTTCGCTTTAATCATCATGTTTCTACCGTCTAATGCTTTTTAGTTAATTCTCTATCAATAGATATTTGGGTTCCTTGCAATTTTCGGGTTTGACTAAGCACTTGGTTTACTACAGAGCTTCTACTAAATTCAATTACATAAATTGGTTTGTCTACTGATCCGAATTGATTTACTTTTTCGATCTCAATATTATCTTTAATTTGCATAACATCTTTGAATGGGGGGCAGACAGTTGCACAAATGACATTTGCCCACGGACATTTGACAATATGACATTTGACAACGGACATTTGACAATCTGACATATGACAATCCGACATTTGACCAGTTTTTTCGTTTTTCAAAACTTACTTTTTTTTTGAAAAAATTTAGCATGTTTTCAGTTGAATATTGCAGAAAAATCCTATAATGTTGGAAATAAACCCCAGAACACGAAGTTCACAGTGTATTTATTCACTGTGATTTATAAATATACTAGCTACGACTCTGACTGTTTTACTTTTGCAAGTGGAATTTTTGTAATCAAGTTGATAGACAAATTATAAAAGCCAGTTATTTTCTTAATTTGGAGAAAAATATCTACGGGAAATTAAGATTTATCATTTTTACTTATTCATCTAGATCTAATGAACAGGTTTCCAAACCAAACCAGATTTGTTTTTTTAATCATTTCCTCTTTTTATGTACAAAACTTGAATGAAATCGGACGCCAATCAAATTTTAAAATAGCCTGTAATAACCCACGACCCGCGGCAAAGACATGGTGTAAGTTTGATCGATTGAGCGGTTTAGGAGCCTAATCGTAACATATAAGCAGACAGACAAACATACTTTGAGTTTTTTATATATAAAAGAAGAAGATAGAAGATATTTATACTAAAAAAAAAATGTGAATGAGTGTATATAAAACCAAAAAGTTAGTACTCTTTATAATATTTTACTAGATGAATTAATTTAAAAATGTAGGTAAATTATTGAAAATGCAGAATTAATATCATTTCGCAACAATTTTAAAGAGTCAAATCCTTTAATTCTAATATAGGAATATTCGGCGTTGTTGTTCAAATTTTGTAAATTTATAAGTTTAGTGTTGCGAACTTACACAAATTTTTGATTTAGTTTTAACACATGTATATAAATTTAATTCTTAATTTGAGTAATATTTATTTTAAGACGGTAAATCTTAAACGACGGGGTTGCTAACGCAACGTCCTTTATTTTTGTTTAAATGTACAGTACGTTGAGCCAATTATTAAGTAGATTTAAATTGGCTCAAGTCTACTGTAGCTTCAAACAAAAATAAAAGGCACTGGCGTTCTGGTTAGCAGCCGGGTAAAAGTTACTCATTATCATTATGTTATTTAAGATTTACCATATTTAAGAACTACCATGTTAAAACAAATATTATTCGAATTAAGAAAATAATTTATAAACAATAACCTGCCATTTACACAGGATGTTTTCGAAGATTAAAATGAAGATTTATTTTGAATGTATTTTCGTAAAAATCTCCGAAATAATTTTCACTGTCCAGATTAAAATCTAGATTTTAGTTTGGATTAAAATCTTTTTTTTTAATAAAACTATTTAAATTTTGATTTTAATTTTATATTTATATATTAAAAAAAAATAAATCAAAAATATTTTTTTTCGTTTTCAGTTTTTCATTTATTTATTTTTTTATCTTGCATATTTCTGTTTTACAAAATTTTTTTTTCCATTTTTTTTTTTTGACAGAAAATTATTGAAATTTTAAGTAAGATTTTTAATCCAGACTCAAATCAAGATTTTTTCGTTTTATACAACTTTTACTCACACAGTCAAAAAAAATTTTCATTTTGAAAATTAATTTTGACCGGTCAGAATTAATGGAGTCGATAAAAAGAGCGGGAAATAGTTTGCGAAAAACAAAACAATCCGTAGAAAGAAAAATAAATACACGCCTAATCCTTTAATTCTAATATTGAAATGTTGAGCGTTGTTGATCAAATTAAGTAAGCTAATTTCAGTGTTGCTAATTTCATTAAAAAGTGTAAGATATTTTAAAAATAGCTTACTTGCCATTTACAAATGATGTTTTCGAAGATTAAAATGACAATTTTTTTGACTGTGTGAGTAAAAGTTGTATAAAACGAAAAAATCTTGATTTTAGTCTGGACTAAAAATCTTGCTTAAAATTTCAATTATTTTCAGTCAAACAAAAAAATGGAAAAAAAATTTTGTAAAATAGAAATATGAAAGATAAAAAAATAAATAAATGAAAAACTGAAAACGAAAAAAAATATTTTCGATTTTTTTTTTTTTTAATATATAAATTTAAAATTAAAATCAAAATTTAAATAGTTTTATTAAAAAAAAAGATTTTAATCCAAACCAAAATCTAGATTTTTATCTGGACAGTGAAAATTATTTCGGAGATTTTTACGAAAATACATTAAAAAAAAATCTTCATTTTAATCTTCGAAAACATCCTGTGTAAATGGCAGGTTATTGTTTATAAATTATTTTCTTAATTCGAATAATATTTGTTTTAACATGGTAGTTCTTAAATATGGTAAATCTTAAATAACATATTGAGTAACTTTTACGCGGCTGCTAACCAGAACGCCAGTGCCTTTTATTTTTGTTTGAAGCTACAGTAGACTTGAGCCAATTTAAATCTACTTAATAATTGGCTCAACCTACTGTACATTTAAACAAAAATAAAGGACGTTGCGTTAGCAGCTCCGTAAAGTTACTCATTATGTCGTTTAAGATTTACCGTCTTAAAATAAATATTACTCAAATTAAGAATTGAATTTATATACATGTGTTAAAACTAAATCAAAAATTTGTGTAAGTTCGAAACACAAAACTTATAAATTTACAAAATTTGAACAACAACGCCGAATATTCCTATATTAGAATTAAAGGATTTGACTCTTTAAAATCGTTGCGAAATGATATTTATTTTTTAAAACCCTTTAAAAAAAATTTGTAATTCTGCATTTTCAATAATTTACCTACATTTTTAAATCTAGTAAAATATTATCTAGTAAAATATTATAAAGAGTACTAACTTTTTGGTTTTATATACACACATTCACATTTTTTTTTAGTATAAATATCTTCTATCTTCTTCTTTTATATATATAAAACTCAAAGCATGTTTGTCTGTCTGCTTATATGTTACGAATAGGCTCCTAAACCGCTCAGTCGATCAAACTTACACCATGCCTTTGATCTGGACGTGGGTTATTACTGGCTATTTTAAAATTTGATTGGCGTCCGATTTCTTTCAAGTTTTGTACATAAAAAGAGGAAATGATTAAAAACACAAATCTGGTTTGGTTTGGAAACCTGTTCATTAGATCTAGATGAATAAGTAAAAATGACAAATCTTAATTCCCCGTAGATAGTTTTCTCCAAATTAATAAAATAACTGGCTTTTATAATTTGTTTATCAACCTGATAACAAAAATTCCACTTACAAAAGTAAAACAGTCATAGTCGTAGCTAGTATATTTATAAATCACAGTGAATAAATATACTGCGAACTTCGTGTTCTGGGGTTTATTTCCAACATAATAGGATTTTTCTGCAATATTTAACCGAAAACATGCTAAATTTTTTCAAAAAAATAGTAAATTTTTTCATAAAAAAGTAAGTTTTGTTAAACGGAAAAAGTGGTCAAATGTCGGATTGTCAAATGTCAGATTGTCAAATGTCAGATTGTCAAATGTCAGATTGTCAACTGTCCGTTGTCAAATGTCATATTGTCAAATGTCCGTTGGCAAATGTCGGATTGGCAAATGTCCGTTGGCAAATGTAGGATTGGCAAATGACCGTTGGCAAATGTAGAATTCGCAAATGTCCGTTGGCAAATGTAGAATTGGCAAATGTCGGATTGTCAAATGTCCGTTTGTCAAATGTTTGTTGGCAAATGTCCGTTGGCAAATGTCAGATTATCAAATGTCAGATTGTCAAATGTCAGATTGTCAAATGTAAGATTGTCAAATGTCAGATTGTCAAATGTCAGATTTTCAAAGGTCCGATTGTCAAATGTCAGATTGTCAAATGTCAGATTGTCAAATGTCAGATTGTCGAATGTAAGATTGTCAAATGTCAGACTGTCAAATGTGAGATTGTCAAATGTCAGATTGTCAAATGTCAGATTGTCAAATGTCATATTGTCAAATGTCAGATTGTCAAATGTCAGATTGTACAATGTCAGATTGTCAAATTTCAGATTGTCAAATGTCAGATTGTCAAATGTTAGATTGTCAAATGTCAGATTGTCAAATGTCAGATTGTTAAATGTCCGTGGGCAAATGTCAGATTGGCAAATGGCATTTGGGCAACTGTCCGGGAATCCTAAAAAAATTGTGGCAGCGGTGCCATCTCTCAAGTTTTTTGTTTATTTTTAAGATTTTTTGTGTAACCGCCTGGGCAAACTCGACGCGACGGATGCGATGCAAATGTTAATGATGCGAAAGGCGTAAAATTATAATTTTGTCGATTACACTGAACGTTAGCAACGCCGTAGAACAAAAAGTAGGCTGTTGTACACAAAGCTATTTTATTTTTTCTACTTTTGTAATAAAAAAGAACGGAAATATATTTTGTAAATTCTCAAAACTTTCGAAACTCATGTTGACAAGTCGTTAATAATTATAAAATAAAAATGGTTATTTGCAATTTCCCGAGGTTTTTTTTCCATTTCTTTCATTTGTTCAGGGCATTAGAAAGAATGCTTTAGCGTCGTTAATGTCACGTCATTTGCGTCGCGTCCTTCGCGTGCGTTACGTCAAGTTTAACCAAACCCTAAGTGGCATCAGAGAATTGTGAATTATAAACAGTATTGATTCCAGAACCATAAAATAAAATCAAAAGAAAAGATTTTAATGGACTTATAAAGGAACTTCCACACATGCGTGAACGAACATGGAATTTCGTCATTCGCTTAGACATGACGCATGTGTGGACACAATATTCGTGTTAAAAAGTGATTATTCGCCATCCCTAAACGAACATGAACATTTCCGTTACATGAGCGGAAATGTTCGCCATGCATATGAACATTTATATAAAATTGGGGGTTTTCACGGGTTTAATAACATAGTTATTTATAATTTTAAGCTTTTGAAAAATTTTATTAATTTTTGCGCATTTCTTTTTTTCAATGCGATTTTAAAATTTCTTTTCTGTAATATAATTTTAAAATGTATTGAAAAAAAATAAATGCATTATTAAAATTTAAAATAATACTTCAAAATTATAAAAATTAAAAAATTGACAAATTTCATATTAAAACGTAGCAAAAAAACCATTTTTTTCTTATACTATTTTGTAATTTTATCATTGAGTTGATTTTTAATAAAAAAATTTTCAACTGGACAGAAACTCTACTCTGTTTTAAACCGATCATGGAAGTGGTGAACCGATCATCCAAGTGGGAAAATGCAGAATTTGAAAATAAGGTATTTAAAAACTCTTTATGTGAATAATGATTAACCTGATTAAGATAGGCGCCGTGACATTTGTCAGCGATGAAATTTGTATGGAAAACTTCGCGGACAATTCTCATTTTACAAAATGACATTTGTCCGCGATTGTAAAATGACATTTGTCTGCGATTGAAATTTTGAATTTTTAGCGGACAAACGTCATTTTGCAAAATGTCATTTGTCCGCGATTGATTTTTCAGTTTTTTTAGTGGACAAATGTCATTTTGCAAAATGTCATTTGTCCGCGATTGATTTTTGTTGGGCGGCGGACAAAAGTCATTTCGAATCGCGGACAAATGTCATTTTGATGTCCGCGACACAACAACAAATCGCGGACAAATGTCCCGCGGACAAATGTCTTTTAAATAAATTTACTTTTAAATAAATTTATTTTTATTTTTTAAGTTATGTGAAGTAAGCAAATTTATAATATAAAAAGGGTAATTAAAATCAATAAAAAATCAGTTCTTGTGAAACACTCGAGCCTTTTATTTAATCCGATTAAACATAGTGGTGACCCCTCATTTGAATTGGTTTTTGTCCAATTTAATCGAACAAGCACGGTAGGAAATTGGTCTTGCCCAAATTACTAGCACCTTCTTTGAATAAACCACTCAAGTAATTTTGAGTAACCAAATTGATTTCGCCGAATTGAAAGGCACAGCAAGTAGGAAATTGGTTGTGCCCAATTACTACTCTTGTGATAGGATTCACAGAGCCATTAAGCAGTAAATTGAATTATTGAAGAACCAAATATTTAGCAACCATTACTGAACTTGAAGACTGCAATCAGAACAAATCGAAGCGAAGCAAAAAATCGAAACAGCAAAAATAAATTTTGGAAAGGACGCACAAACAAGAAAAGAAAAACCTAAATATTTCAATGAGCGACTTCTAAAATTAACCGAATTATGGAGCAATCTAACAGAACGACATGAACAAATACTAACCATGGGCACAGATGGGGAAAATCTGTATATTAAGGAAGACTTTTTTAATAAATTAGAAGCCTTCAAAAATGCATATGAACTAAAACTAAAAGAAGGGTTAAAAGCAACAAGCCAAAAAACCGACGACAACGAACCACCAGAAAATGTGGCAACTGACTCTTTTGAACGTGAAAATCCTTAGGTTACAAAAAGTGTCGATAAAACAATTTGAAAAAACATTATACAATATGTATGAAAAATTTAACACTGAGCAAGAGCAAGGGTTTTATGAAACTGCTTTAATTGTAGTAGAAGAAAAATTTCATGAAATCTATGAAAGAGATCATCAAATTTGGTCCCTCTTCGTGGAAGATGAACCTGAAGACTACACTATCAACGATTTTATTAGTGTTCAAGAAGATATGCAGAATATAGTAATTGCATTAAGACGATTTATGAACATTAATCCAAAACCATCAACTACCCAAAATACTAATTTCAGACTACCAAAAATTTCTCTACCAAAATTTGATGGGAGTTACGAGAAATGGCCTGAGTTTAGAGATTTGTTTTCCCAAATGATCCACAATGCGGCTTCATTAGGTGATGCCCAAAAATTTTGGTATTTAAAGGATTCACTTACAGGATCCGCATAAAACATTATTGCTCATATGACAATATCCAATAACAACTATAAAGAAGCCTGGACCATGGTAAACAGCCGGTTTGATAATAATCGATTGCTATTAACCACGATGTTAGACAAGCTATTAAACCAAGATAATGTGTAGGTAAATAATGCAATTTCATTGAAAAAATTTTATGACTTGACCATGGAAAGTATATCCAGTATTAGAGGATTAGGTTATACGAGCCCTGCATCATAAGACCTCGTACGGTTTTTTTTTTTGAGTTTGTTCTACTTTTTTTTCCAGTTTTCTCCAGTTTTGTATTTTTTTCGTTTAAACCAACCTTTTTTAGGAGTTTTTGGTCTTTATAAAAAAAAATTTTTTTTAAGTTAAATTTTGAGAAAAAAATTATTTTCTAAAAGTCTGCTTTGTCAACTTTTTTTATGGGCATCGCAGAAATTTTCGAAAGATGCATTTTGAAGGGCATTTGGGAGTAGTTAATTTTAGCTTTTTGGGTTTTGTCGATAAATTAAAGGAGAGAGTCAAAAAACGCATTTGAAAATCCAAAAAACAGGCCAAAAACTCGAAAAATAGCAATTTTGGCCTGATTTTTGGAATTTCAAAGGCGTTTTTTGGCTATCTCCTTTATTTTATCGCCAAAACCTAAAAAGCTAAAATTAACTACTCCCAAATGCCCTTCAAA
The DNA here is from genome assembly GCA_964007475.1 of Hybos culiciformis. NCBI lineage: Eukaryota > Metazoa > Arthropoda > Insecta > Diptera > Hybotidae > Hybos > Hybos culiciformis. The sequence goes on from CAXFZM010000425.1 coordinate 24,091, forward strand.
ATGCATCTTTCGAAAATTTCTACGATGCCCATAAAAAAAGTTGAAAAAGTAGACTTTTAGAAAATAATTTTTTTCTCAAAATTTAACTTAAAAAAGTTTTTTTTTTATAAAGACCAAAAACTCCTAAAAAAGGTTGGTTTAAACGAAAAAAATACAAAACTGGAGAAAACTGGAAAAAAGTAGAACAAACTCAAAAAAAAAAAACCCGTACGAGGTCTTATGATGCAGGGCTCGTAATATAACCGAATCAGACTGTGTAATAGTTCATTTGCTAAAAAACTTGATAGAAGAACTCATGATATGTTCGAACAAACATTAACTGATCAAAGAAAACCTCCCACATTGCAACAAGTACTTGACTTTGTGGAATTAAGATTCCAAGCACTAGAGGCTCTTGGTGAAAAGAAATTTCCAGATAATTCAAAAAAACAAAAATCAGGAGAGCCCTAAAGAAATGCAACTACATTAAATGCAAGCCAAATCAAACAATGTATACTATGTGGAGAAAATCATCCAATTTACAAATGCAAAAATTACGTAAAATCAAATGTGCAATCAAGGTGGGCGTTGGTCAAAAATAACAAACTATGTGTTAACTGTCTAAAACCAGGACATTATGCTTCAGCATTTAAGTCAACGAAAATTTTTTATACTTGCAATAAAAATCACCATTCATCTCTCCATGGTGAAAAACAAAAAACCAGCACACAAGAACAAACCACTAGTGCCAATCATGCGGAATGCAAGACTCAACCCAAAATAGAGAGGCAAGAAGATGGGCCATCTATTTTAACTACAACCACCAGGAAGAATTATATATTTTTAGCGACAGAATTAGTTAAAATTAAAGACCAATTTGGTACATTCATTCAATGTCGAGCGCTCTTGGACAGCGGGTCTCAGATCAACATTATAACTGAAAACCTGGCCAGGAAACTTGGTTACAAATGTAAAAATATCCATCTTAATGTTACAGGAATTGGAAACACACATCAAAGATCATCAAAAAGAATGAATTTGGAAATCAATGTAATTAATTCTAAATTTTCTTTTTCAGCAGAAGTATTTATTTTAGAGAAAATTACTTCAAACCAACCGAATCGAACCTTTGAAGTATCCAATTGGTCAATTCCCAAAAATATCAACTTGGCCTATCCGAATTTCAACATTTCTCAAAGGGTTGATTTGCTCATAGGTGCAGAACATTTTTCGGAATTGATAGAGACTGGACAAATTAAACTGAATGAAAAAATTCCATTAATCCAAAACACAAAATTAGGTTGGGTAATAATAGGAAAATTATATGATGAAATGGCAATAGAATCCAGCACAACATCACTAATCACTGCAGAGCAGGAAATTTATGTAGAAAGTGAACACAGCTTGGAAAATAGCTTGGAAAAAATTTTGAAATTAGAGGAAGTACCTTCAAACATAAAAAACCTTACTGAAAAGGAAAAAAAATGTGAGAAATATTTTGAAGCAACAACAACTAGAGCAAAGGATGGTCGATTTGTAGTTCGTATAACATTCCTTAATCACCCTTGTACGTTGGGAGATTCTAAATCGACAGCTATCAGACGGTTTTTGAACTTGGAGAAAAAACTACAATCAAATGAAGAAGTGCGCAAACAATATATTGAATTTATGGAAGAATGTGCAAAATTAGGCCACATGACAGAAATCAACGAATACTCTATTTCCAGGGACCATTATTTCATTCCACATCATTGTATATTGCGTTCAGAAAACTCTACAACCAAACTACGTGTCGTTTTTGACGCTTCGTGCAAAACAACAACCAATTTATCTTTAAACGATATCCAGCACACAGGACTTAAAAATCAGAACGATTTATTAACAATACTGGTAAGGTTTAGATTCTATAATTATGTTTTCTGTGCGGATATTTCCAAAATGTATAGGCAAATTTTGATCCACCAAGATGACCAGAGGTTTCAACTTATTGCATGAAGAAGTGAGGTACAGAAAAAACTAAAATTCTTCAAATTAAATACTTACGGTACGCGATCAGCTCCATATTTGGCAACCAAGTGTCTTGATAAATTATCAGAAGATAAAACAAAACCATTGGCCTCAAAAGCGTTACAAAATTTCTACATGGATGATGGGATGTGCGGCAGTAATAATTTGGAAGAACTACTTGAAATGCAGACTCAATTAATACAATTATTAAATGAAACCGGAATGCAGTTACATAAATGGTGCACAAATACAGAAAAAATTTTTGAAAAGGTTCCAATAAACCAAAGAGAACATGAATTCCACTTTTCAGAATGCTCTGAAGATACTGTTAAAACATTGGGCTTAAGATGGAATCCTGAGACCGATGAGCTTTTTGTGAAAGTAGCTGCAGCAGTTCCGGTTGAAAATGTAACAAAAAGGACAATTTTAGCAGAAACTGCCTCAATATTTGATCCATTGGGTTTAATAAGCCTTATCGTAGTAGTACCAAAGATATTGTTACAAAAGTTATGGGAGGATAAATTAGATTGGAACACTGAAGTTCCAGCTAAGATCAAGAAACAATGGAAAGACTTTCGGACACAATTAGAGATTTTAAAGAAAATTCCTATTCCAAGGAAAGTTGTAATGAACAATTATAAGCTAATCGAAATTCACGGTTTTGCGGATGCCAGTGAAAAGGCGTACGGAGCCTGCGTTTACGTAAGAACAGTTCACCCTCATGAATTTTATGACGTTAACTTGTTGATTTCAAAATCCAGAGTTGCACCAATAAAAAAACAATCCATTGCACGTTTAGAATTATTAGCAGCTTTATTGTTATCAAAATTAGTAAATGGAGTAAAAATAGCCATGTTGAAAACAGATATTAAAATATCATCCACCACATGCCGGGTAGATTCAACCATTGTATTATCCAGTACCGAGATTTCGTTATTAAGTGAGTGAGTGGGTGAAATGAAACGATCTCGCCAAATGATTCCACCTTTTCCGAAAAATCGATTTTATTAAAAAAGTGAGATGAGTGGGTCTCGAAAATATTTCGAAATTATGTTATATGTCATTTATTATACATAAAAAAAAAAAATAAAAAAGAATACAAAAAAAAAATATAAAAAAAATAAAAAAATATTTTGAAATCTCACACAAATAATTTCAAGTGAGTAAAATGACACTTAAATCGAATCATCTCACCAGTAAAAAATAAAATGGAATCATTTTTTGTGAAAAATGAGTCATCTCATCTCACTCACCTAATAATTTTCATAACGAAATCTCGGTACTGGATTAACTCTAGTTCAAATTATAAAATATTTGTTACTAATAGGGTAAGTGAGATCTTGGAAACATCTACCGCAGACGAATGGAGGTATGTTAATACAAAATTAAATCCAGCAGACTACATATCTGGAGGTTTATTACCTGCAGAATTGGTGAACAACCAACTATGGTTCAAAGGTCGAGAATTCTTAATGAGACATGAAATAATGTGGCCCGAACGGTTAGAAATTGAAGAAACATTGGAAGAAAAAAGAAAAAAAGGTAATGTGCTATTGTTAGAAAATGATAAACATTTTTTAGAAAAAATAGATCACAAAAATTCAATATGGTATTTACAAAAGGTTGTAGCGTATGTATTATGTTTCTCAAACAATTGTAAAAACAAAAGACGAAAAATAGTTGGGGTAAATTTAAGTAAAAGGGAGCTGGATAACTCAAAGAATATAATCATAAGATTTATACAACAACAGAATTTTTCTAAAGAAGTAAAGGATTTACAAAAAATGAAAGAAATAAAAACAAGAAGTATTATTTCGTTAACACCCTTTCTGGATGAAAATCAGATACTACGAGTTGGCGGAAGGTTGCAACATTCATCACTCAATTACAATGCTAAACACCCAATTATCCTGTCCCATCAACATGAACTTACCAAGCTAATCGTGCAAGATCACCATGTCAAAAATCTTCATGCTGGACCTCAAGCACTATTCGCAATCGACAAAATTTCTGGCCAACTAATGGAAAATGTGTAAAATGCATACGATCAAAACCTATTCTAGCAAAACAGCTTATGGGTAATTTACCACCAAATAGGGTTAGGTCAACCCTTTCAGAATGTTGGTGTTGATTTTTGCGGACCATTCATGATACATTATCATCATCGAGGAAAAAAACCAACCAAGGCGTATGTAGCTGTATTTGTATGTTTTGCAGTTAAGGCTGTTCACCTAGAATTAGTGTCCGATCTAACAACAGCTGCATTTATAGGACCTTTAAAAAATGTTTATTGCTAGGCGCGAACGACCATCAAATATTTATTGTGATAATGCTACAAATCTAGCTGGTTCCAGGGCAGAATACCAGGATCTTTGGAAAGTTATCAACGCTAGTGAAAGGACATATCGACAGAGTGCGGAAAAAACGGTGTTCAATGGAACCACATCCCAGCCCGAAGCCCACATTTTGGTGGTATCTGGGAAGCTGCAGTAAAATCCATGAAAAAGCATCTTAAAATAGTTATTTATAATGCCACATTATCATATGAAGAATTGAACACTGTTCTGTGCCAAATAGAAGCAATACTAAACTCTCGTCCTATTGTGGAACTAACATCAAACCCAGAAGATTTCCACGCCCTTACACCGGGACATTTCTTAATTGGAGAGCCACCAACTACATTGCCTGATGTCTACGAAGAACGAAAAAAATCGTTTTACTCAAATCATGGAATAGGGTGAAGGCAACACAGCAAGAATTTTGGAGACGTTGGTTTCGAGAATACCTACAAGAGCTGCAATATCGAAGAAAATGGATACACAGCCAACCAGATTTAAAGCCAGGAATGATGGTGATTCTCAAATAGCAAAATACTCCGCCTTTAAAATGGCGTCGTATCACTGAAATAATAAAGGGCGCAGACAACAAGGTTCGAGTAGTCAAAGTCAAAACTTCTACCAACGAAACCAAAAGAGCTGTCACAGAAATATGCTCATTGTTACCTGAAGATGACCAACCCATAAAATCAGATAAAAAAACAAAAATTAGTGAGACAATAACCTCACTTGTATGCGCAAGAAAACCAACAAAAAAACGAATAGCGCTAATTAATCCAAACTGGAATGGTCATACTGCCACAGATATTACTGAGGATGCAGCAAGGCACAAAAAACCACGTAGTGGGACCTACACACCCTTTTAGAGAAATCTGAAAGAATTTTTATTATTTACTATCAATATTCCTAAATAATTTCACTTTTTGCGCAGGAACAACCAGTTAAAATCACATACTTCAATAATGAACCAGGAATATACTTCGAAAATTTTGGCAAACTGAATTATATAACTAATGAATGGAAGCTATTGGTGTACCTGGAAATGTCATCCTATTGGAAAGAAGTTCAAGGAATAAATCTCAATATAAAGCATCTAAACAAGGTTTGTGGAGGACAACCAAATTGCGAGACAATAATACTGGAATTATACCACCAAGTACAATCAATTGACCAAGGAAATTCTATTTTCAAAACCAGTAGTGGTCAAAGGATGAAAAGGTCACAAGTGAATGTGGTAGGATCCGGATTAAGATGGATGTTTGGATTGCTTGACGATGACTATGCCAAGGAAATGAGTAAAACTATTGAAAACGTCAAAACCAACGACGAATTTCTCTATCAACTTCTGAATAACCAAACGTCCTTTTTAGAGTCTACTACCAACATAATGAAAAAAACGGACGAACACATTCAAAATCAATTTATGAAGGTTAATCAATACATATCAAACCTAACCAACCAGATTTACACCGGCGAGATGGATTTAGCTCAGAAGAATATGTTTTTAGAAGCTGTCATACACACAGAAATGATACTGTTATCGTGAAATTCAATCAGCATTACTTGACACAATAGTCAACGCACATCACGGAAGAATAAGCCATTTACTTCTTACGCCTGATCAATTGAAAGCAGAAATTAAAACCATCCGAAGTCATCTACCAGCAAACTTAAAACTTCCAGGAGAAACAACAGAAGAAGCAGTTCTAAAAATATATTCTCTTATGAATGTACAAACCAGAATTACCGAAAAATATGCACTATTTAAAATCACAGTTCCATTAATGGTAACAGAAGAATTCGAAATTTACAAACCGATTGGAGTACCAACATAATAAATAACACCTTTGCATCAATTGTACCATCCACTAATTATTTCGTGTCAAACCTACACAAAGATTTGTTCTCCATCATGTCAGATAACGATTTTACACACTCTAAAATACTAGATAATGGACATTTTTTATGTACACAAAAACAACCAATTTTCAACCGAAAAATGAACATTAGTGAATGGGAATTGATCTGTTCCAACACAATTTGAATCCAATGGAATGTTTCATCAAATTCACCCATCCGTATAAATTTTGGTTTCAATTAGAAACTCCAAACCACTGGTTATTTTCAAAGGACCAAGCAACAGTTATCAATATAGTGTGTAATGGAAAAATTACCAATAGGGCCTGCAATACCGGAGATAAAAATCAATACCGGTTTTCGGTATTGTATTTAAATAAATACCGGTATTATACCGGTGTTGGTGATTAATTTAAAAATTTAAAAGAAATTGTATAAATTGATAATTTTATTAATTAATACAAAAACAAATATATAATTTGGGTGGCTGAGACTGAGAATAGAAGAAAATGGGTTTTTTTCTTTATTCTACGAATTTAAAAAAAATAAAATAAAATAAACAATCCCGATTTATGTAGAAAAATGTCTGAAAAATCCAAAAATCATAACTTTATAGTGGTAAGTGCTAATATTCTATCTTTTTTGTTCATTGAAAGTGAAAAAATGAGTTAGGTGGTTGAGAATTGGTTACTACCTACCTAGAAATATGTTGAGTTCCACAGGCTATTTCTTTACAAAAAATGCACTGGTTTTATATAATACAGATTGTATCATTAAATAATAATTTTCTATCTTTATAATAAGAATTCAGTATGAATTAAAAAGCAATAAAATTATATTGATCCACGAAAAAAAAATAAATTAATTTATTTCTTGGTAAATTTTTTAAAAAAATCATATAATTTTTGTCCAGATTTTTATCCAGATTTCTTTAGTTTTTGTCCAGATTTGTCCAGATTTGAACCATTTGAACCAATAAAATTTATATTTGTCTAGATTTCGGGTTTTTAAAAACTGGCAACCCTATGTATGATTTAAATAAATTTCAAATGTATGATACTTTAAATACCGAAATACCGGTATTTATATGTCATAATACCGGTATTCGGTATACCGGTATACCGGTATTGCAGGCCCTAATTACCAACCGCAAATTGAGAAATCAGGCATTTTCGAATTTAAGAAAAACTGCGTAATCAAACAAGATACGATGTTAATTCAACGCATAATCAATTTCCTACAGAATTGAGAACAGCCTTCATTCCAAAAATAATTTCAGAGCCCTCGCTGTGAAATTTTAAAATAATTTTGCGGTTTTTTTTTTGTTTTATTTTACGAAAAATAAACAGCCATGAAAAATGCGACAAAAATTGTATAAAAAAAATCAATATTTATCAATAAAATTCAAATTTTTTTAAAATTAAATGAAAAATTGTTCAGAAAATTAAAGAAATTCACAATTCCACGTTACCAACAGCGGAGAGTGATATTTTAGCTTTATTTCTGCGTTTCAATTTTTTTATTATCTGTTACCTTTACTTCAGAATCTCAGAAAATATGTTCAAGTTTTTCAAAAGCCAATTTGAGGCAAAAAACTCCAAATTTAAAAAAGTTAGTTCAATACCATCTAATACCGTATCTGTGTCATGCCTAGAGACCGGAAGCTCATGCAAATACATGTTTTTTTCTGATAACTCTAAACTAAAATGAAGTAAATGCGAATCAAAAATTTTTAAGAAAAATGGCATCGATTTGTTAGAGCATATATTTGCATATTTTGCCAATAAATGCATATAATTGCATATTTGCCTTATAAATGCATGTGTTTGCATGTTTTCGACAATTTTCAAAAAAAAAAATAAAAAATTGAGGATTTCTTCATGTCAACATTTTTTCAAAAGTGTGTGGCATCGATTTGTTAGAGCATATATTTACATATTTCTCCAATAAATGCATATAATTGCATATTTACCTTATAAATGCATATTGCAACTTTTTTGTTTATACTTTCTGTCATATTTATATTAATCTTTCTCATTTTCTGTGTCGTTTAAATTTTGATTGTTTAATTGAAAATTTTCGTTTATATTTTTAGTTTTTGAAATACTATCTAAATCAATGGTTCCCAACCTTTTGAAATATTTGTACCCCTTGATAATGATTTGAATCTTTACGTACCCCTAAAAAAGAGTGCATACAGGTTATAACAAACGGAATAAAAAATTTTAACGCACGTTGTGATTAGATACGCCTCGCTTTATTAGCACCAAAATTGATCCAGCATCATTGTTTCAAAATCAATGCGAGTTTTCATGTTATTTCTCAAGTCAATGGGTTCATCTTTATCAGTGTCAACAATCTTGTCTAATGAAATTGTGAAGGCGTTTCTAATCCAATTATCGACATTAAAAGTTGGAGGAATGATACCATCAACATTTTTTTTGAAGATTTCGTTATGAGTTTTAATATACTTATTTAAAATATACACAATTATTCACAAAATTTTGGAAAGAAAATTAGATTTTGAAATTATGTGTAAGCCGTAAAAAGGATATACATATATTTTTTTTTTCAATACGAACAGTTCCACGTACCTCTCAGAATTGGTTAACGTACCACCAAGGGGTCCATGGACCCCAGGTTGGGAATCTCTGATCTAAATGCTTGGATTTAGACCTAGTGATTACTCTAATTTAATTTGAAATACTATCTAAATGCTTGGATTTAGACCTAGTGATTACTCTAATTTAATTATCGTTTTGTAATGTTTTTAATTCGTCGATTGTTATTCTCGAAAGTGCATCTGCACATACGCTATTTTTTCCCTTGATTTTTTGTTGTAAAGTTATATTCTTCTAAATCTAAACGCATTCGCGTGAGCTTCGTAGAAGGATTTTTTAATGAAAAAAAGGTACATGAGTGGTTTGTGATCTGAAATGAGTGGTTTGTGATCTAAAAATTTTTGGAGGCATATGAAATGAAATAGGTGCGTCATTTTCATCGATCTGCTGACTAAGAGTGGATCCTACTCCGAGTTTAGAGGCATCTACGGTTATGATGAGAGGTTTTGAAAAATCTGGATAATGAAGAATAGGTGGATTTATTAAGGTAGGTAAAATGAAAAATTAAAATTTATAAAAATATTAAAATTGAATAAAATTTCTTCTTCTTTCAACAAGAAACAAGAAGAAATTTATTTGTCTTGAAAATTCCAAATTTTTAATTTTTCATATTGACTATTAAAATAAAAATTTTATTCACATTGAAAATAAATTTTGAAACTGAAAAAAAGTTAAAACAGTTTTTGAATAGAAAGATTTTTTTTTCATTTTGAAGAAATTTTATTTTAATTCAATAGTCAATAGCGTCTTATTTTGGCAAGACGCAAAACAGTGTCATTTAAAAAGGTTGTTTTATAAAATATAAAACTTTAAAAAATTATTAAAAAAATGCTGTATAATTTTCATAAATTAGGCAACTATTTTTGGTAAGTTTATTTTTCCTTTGAATCAAAATTTTTTAAATTTAATTAAACAAAATACCTACTCTTTTTAGATCGAATCAGACTACAATCACATCAATCGAAAAAAAATTTAAATATTAATCGTACTGAGTGTGAACAGAATTCAGTTAAGTACTATTATTTTTTTAATTGTTTTATTTTAATTATTTCTTACTGAGTTCTTGTTACTTAAAGCAAATTAAAAAAATTATAAAAAGTCTTTAATTCAATTTTTTTTCTATTTTTCTTTTACCTAGGAATATTATTTTCTACAACAAAAGGCAAAAAGCCTAAAGGAACGGGTTATGACAAATATTTCAACTCTTCGCCTAAAATTGTTGTTTGATTCCTGTTCGATCGTATACTAAATCATCAGTTAAAAAGGATAAAACTTCTGCTGACGAACCTTTTAATTGGTAAGAGATCTAAGAGACTTATTCAATCATTTTTCAATTTTCAAAAAATATTTATTATTTCTGGTTCAATTGAAAGTGATATCAATAACATCTTGAAGAAATTGTTTGATAGAAAATATGTGTTTATTTATTTACTTATTTATTATAGTTCAGATCGAACTCAATACAATTTATATTTACATTAAATTTGCAATCAATTACATCATAAATTAAAAATTAAAAATATAATTAACAAATATAACAATTAACATATAAATATTCACAAACATAACTACAATCAAAAAATTGCTAGTCAAATAAAAATAAAATACATTTAAGTTGTCTAATTTTCTATAACAAAAGGAAAAAAAAGGAGGGGAACAAATAAAAAGCTATATTTTATCACAAGAATTGCAGGCCAAGTCAATTACGGCAGTCCCCACCAACAAGAAAATGAAGCATTACACTTAATTATTACTATATAGTCTCTTCTTTAAACAATACTTATTCAGAATAAAGTCAAAACAATCGCAGTACAGATTCGCTTCACTCATCATTCTATTCAGAGGTTCATTTACCCCATAAACTGTACGATGTGTGTGTCTGAACCTGAAAAATCTGAACAAATCTAAGCGACTGGTCTACAAGTCGAAAATTAATCCTACTAAGTAGGTTAGAAGAAGAAATGTTTCCTGATATTAGTTGGTTTAAAAAAACTATGTCCGCAACAATGCGCCGCTTTTCCAATGATTGTAGGTCAAGCCGTTGCAATCGTTCAGCGTAAGGAACCACAGATGTGACGGGATAACTTGTTAGAGGCGAAGCAGGAGCAGGTAGACCTCTTAGAGCGAAACGTGAAAAATTTCTTTGAACGGATTCAACTCTGTGAATATGGACATCAAAATATGGGGACCAAACTTGTCAGGAGAATTCAAGTAAAGGACGAACCATACAAGTGAAAAGGAAGCGAGTTACTTTTGGATTGACAAATTCTTTTGACCATCTCTTAATAAATCCCAACATGGAATTAGATTTTGCCACGATGGTATTAACGTGTTCTCGAAAATCAAGTTTGCAATCACAATAAACTCCCAAATCCTTCACCACCTTCACCCTTTCCACCTCCACGACACCTATTCTATAGCAGAAGTTAATTGGGGTTAACTTTCTACTGAAACAAATAGTCTGACATTTTCTACTGTTGAGAATCAAATTGTTTTTACAACACCATTTCTCAAAACTATCAACATCAAACTGAAGGAGCTCGCAATCGTATGGTTCACTAACTGTGCTATGTTTCAACACATAGACAGCGTCGTTAACTGTTATTATAAACAGAAGTGGGCCTAGATGACTCCCCTGCGGAACGCCAGATGTGGCAACGAAACCACCGGAAATAGATTCTCTGAATTGCACAAAATACTTTCTATTGGTTAGGTAGGATGAAATCCAATCACAGAACGTTTAAGGAAACCCCAAAGAATTCCATTTATACAAAATAAGCTCATGAGAAAGGATATCGAAAGCCTTACTGAAATCGGTGTATATGACATCAGTCTGAAGTCCTTTCTCCATGGATGCGACAGATTCGGTTACAACTTCCAACAAACTGGTGGTAGTAGACCTTGCTGCAACGAAACCGTGCTGGAAATCTGACAAAAATGGTTTGCAATGGAAATAAAATCGCTCAAAAATGGCTTGTTCAAATAATTTGGGTATTGCAGACAACTTAGCAATAGATCTGTAATTTTTGACATAATTTCTAATACCAGTCTCATGAATTGGTTTAATGAAAGAGGTTTTCCATATATCAGGAAAATGAGTCAACGACTTATTAAATATAACTGAAATGAGGTAAGACAGGGGTTGTCTACATTTTTTTAAAGACAAGCGCAGGTATGCCATCTGGTCCCGGCGAAGAGTCATCCTTTAATTTATTAATCGTTGTAAGTATTTCCTCTTCACTAATTTGTATACTTGAGAAAGTAGTTCTGGGTAATGAATGAACATAATCGAAGTATTCGCTGTCGGGCTCAAATGCTGCAGCATTCTTGTAAGATTCTGCAAAGAAATTTGCGAAAAAGTTTGAAATAACATCGGAGTTATTAGAACAGTCTTCATTATAGTTTAACGATACTGGGAAGTCGTCCGTCTTACGCTTGATGTTCACAAATCGCCAAAATTTTGTAGGGTTAGATACCATTTCGGAACTCATCGTTGTATGAGTTCTCCAACGCAACCTTAAATTCATTAAAAAGGCGAACGAAAATAGAATAATCGCGTTAGTCACGCGTGCAAATATATTTAGACCAGGCTCTATTTTTCATAGACTTCAGAGCTCTCAATGTTCGATCGTACCACGGAGGCGCTCTTGATTCATTACTGACTCGTATCAAAGGTACTGAGAGAGAAAAGAAATAGTAAATAAAGCTATAAAAATTGTTAACGCCATCAACGAAATTCGACAAATGCAAACAAGACTGAAAATCGACAGAGTACAAATAATAATTTAAAAGTTCAAAATTGGCTTTATTAAAGTTATAACGATATGCATTACTATATTCAGGCTGTAAAGAATGGTCTAGCGAAAAAGAGACACACAAGGGAGAATGGTGTTTATCAGTGCCAACAACTGCATTTGTCGCAGGTTGAACATACATGTTTTCAGGATCAGTTGAAAAAACAAGATCCAATTGCCTCTCATTCACATTCTTGACACCAGATATCTGCGCTAGAGAGCTTGCTGCAAGTTTATCCAAAAATTCACATCCAGAAATAGAGAGACCATGATCAGGGAGGTAGAAATTCTCCTCATTGGAACGTATCCACTTCAAATTTGGTAAATTGAAATCGCCGACCACAATCATTGAATCTCTGGGTTTAAGCCCAGCAAAGATCTAAAATAACATAAGTAAATACATTTATCAGTTATACTATTTCAAAAAGGGGTCTGGGGTTCTACCTCGCAAAAAAAAACCTCGAAAAAAAAAAAACCCGAAAAAAAAAACTCGAAAAAAAAACATCGAAAAGAAAAACCTCGGAAAAAAAAAACCTCGAAAATCAAAACCTCAAAAAAAAAAACATCGAAGTTTTTTTTTTTTTGCAGCGAGCCGCCGTTCAGTGTAGCTAAGGCTCTCTCTCTCTTTTGGTTCAGTGTAGCTAAGGCTTTTAATCGAGTGTGGCACTCGGCCCTGAAAGTCAAATCAATGAGATTTTTTTTTTTTAAAACAACACAAACACTTATTTCAACGGAAACAAATTGAAATATCGACACAAATTCCAGTCCGAGGTGGGGATCGAACCCACGACCGAACACGCCGTAGGATAATGCCAATACCACTACACAATGACGGCCGATAATATGATTAAGAACACAATAAACTTACCAATATTATCTCCTACCATAATCACCATAGGTTGAAAATTTTATTCTCTGTAAGTAAAGTGTTCTTGAAGTCATGAACAGATTCCAAAACGAGAAAAGTGTTCTAAAATAAAAATAAAAATCGTTTAGCTATGGTTTGTTAGGAAAACGGTGCCGTTATATAGCGGCCATAATATAGCGGTGGATGACGTAGAAATAACGTTGGCTTTATAATTAAAAAAATGGTTTCCTAGAAATCGTTGGTGATGAACGTAACAAAATATAGCGGTGCCGTTATTTCATGTCGGCCGTAAAAATAGGGTGATAATATTCCTACAACGTTTTTTTACGGTGACGGCAGGGTTGCCGAATCGTGTGTAATTACTCAAAATGAGAGTATTTTGAACCCTCCTTGAGTAATTTTTGAGTATTTTATTTCTTGAGTATTTTTGAGTATTTCTGTCATTTCAGTACAAATCCTTAAGAAATTAAGTTTCTCAAGTAAACGTTTTATGATGTTTTTCTTTTCTATTCGAGATATATCCTTTTCATTTAAACATATTTTCATTTTAAGTCTGCTGTAGATTGTATGTAAAAGTGTTTATACAACTTTCAACACACTGTAACAACCAAGAATGTTGTATAAATGGATAAAGAATTTCCTTTCTTTATACTATAAACGATAAGGTAGTTCACATATGTTTTTTTTGCACCAAAATGTCAAAATGTTCAAAAAAAAAAAAAATTAACAATTCCGTTGAGTTGGCAAGCAAATTAGTTTAGCAATCTGTGCAATAGCGACTTAAACAACAGCGACTGTGCAATAGCGACTTAAACAAATTGCTTCCATTTTTTTTTTTTTTTTTTATTAAAGTTACCAAATCTAGGTGGGATTCCTTTTATACTTAAAGAAGTATGGATTTGGTAATGGGGATAGGAAATTTAGAAGGGATTAAAAAGTGGGACAGTTAGTAGATAATCATGTACACTCTTCTTAAAGCGGCGCAAGTCGTAAGTCAAAAGTCCGTCAGCTGACGGGAACAATTTTGATGGGAGAGCATTCCACATTCTCGAGGTGCGAATTGAAAACGAATCTCCGAAGCTCGTTCTATCACATCTGGGAATTTTTACGAAATATTGGTGTGACGTTGAAGCAGTACGTGTTTGGCGTGCAAATACTTGAAGTTGAGGAAGTAGGGCCTTTACTTCCATTTAGACGAAAATAATATTTCATAAATTTAAAAACCCGTTCAAAGTAAAAATATAATTAAAAATATACCTAATTAGAAAACAAAATGCTAAATACTCTTCTTTTTCTGGAAAACTGTTGCGGCAAACGATTTGTCTAGTCTTCACATTTCTCAAGCTCATGTATCAACTCATTCTTAAATTTATTTTGATTTTTCTAGATTTTTTTATTTTCGAACTAAATTTTCTGATTTGAAAATTTTTAAATCGGCGAGTTGAACTTTTATTAAAACTAAAGTTCTTCGGCTAGCTCGCTTCAGATTTCTAATTACTTCCAATATTTTTAAATAAACAACAAAAAAATCAAAATCACAATTGAAAAATAATTAATTTCCAATAAATTTAAAATAAAAGAAATAATTAAAAGTGCAATATTAATTCACATTAATAAAAATAATAATTAAAATTTGAGATAATGAAGTGTTGTGTTAAAGGGTGCAAACATTATTTAAGTGGAAATAATAAAAATTATGGAATTTCTTCTCATAGGTAATATGGTGTTCGCATTAGGAGAATATTAGTGGAATATGCTGTTATCCGGAATATTTCAGGAATATGAACTGGATTTTTCATATAAAAAAATATTCCGGAATATTTATATTCCACTTTCATATTCTAGTTTGTCAGGGTTAGAATTCTACATTTATAGTTATTTTCACTCATTTTTTGAAATTTTGTTATAGTTGGCAACAATTTTCTTGTCAAATTCGAGTCAAAATGAAAAAAAAACAAAAAAAATTGATAAAAAGCGAGATAAAAAGTCAAAATTTTCAACAACAAAAACTTTTTCTCTTTCTCAATTTTTTTTTTTACATCATCAAATTCCAGTTCTCATCAAATTTTGTAATGCGAACGGCAATTTGTTTTCCAGAATATAAAGGGAATTTAAATTATAATGCGAACAAGGTATAAGTATCTTTAAAATTATTTTTATTAAATATTATTTTTATTAAATATTATTTTTATTAAATATAATTTTTTTAAATATTTTATTTATTATAAGTACAATTAGTAATATTTTATTAAAAATTAAAAGAAAAAATTAAAATTTGATGGGAAAAATATCGGGGGTTGGGGGGAAAACAGAAAAAAAAAATTGCACCAAAACGTTAGATAAGAAAATATACACTCAAAGAAATAATGCAATCAAAACAACAAAAAATTGCTTCAATTTAAAGTGAGATTTCTTCGCATTGTCCCTACAGAGAATTATTCGATTTGAAAACAAATGGTAGTTCATTTCAAAATCGAAAGCAGAAATTAGCAAGTATCTTTCGAAATGAAAACAAAATAATGCAAGTAAAAACAAAACAAAGTTTATTACCCCAAAACCAAAAACCTTTCAAATTCATCAGCAAAAACACCGCAAATACAAAAAAAAAAATTGCTAGACTAAATTTTTTTTTAATTATTTATTTTTAATTATTTATATTTTTTTTAATTTTTTATTAATTTTTTATTTATTTTATTTAATTTTTTTTTTTTTTTATTAATTTTTTTTTTATATTTTTTTTTATTTTTTTTTATTTTATTCAATTTTTTTTATTTATTAAATTTTTTAATTTATTTTTTTTAATTTTTTTTTATATTTTTTTTAAATTTTTTTTTATAATTTTTTTTTATGCCCGCTTGTAGCTTCGAACCACTGTCCTAAACATTGCAATCCACCAACTCTGCCACTGAGCTATGAACTGAATTTACGACAATGTGTAAAATAGAAAATATAATAAAATGAATGAAAATAAAACAGGACTTACTTCATTTCAATCTAAAGTTATTCATTTTATTTTATTGCAACTAAAAACATTAATTTGAAGAACATAGTTTCATTAATGCAAGGTAAAATGAAAGCAATTGCAATTCAAATGAAGTAATAATTTTTGTTTTGAAAGAAAATATTTGAAGTCCTAAAATAAGGACAGGTTTTCAGTCTTAAAATTGTCTGTAAAGTTGGTATTTCATTTTGGAACTTCATTCAGGATGTCTTCAAATAAAACAACAGATTTTGACTTCAAAATTATCAATTACGGACAAAAATTGAAATGAAGTACAATTGCTTTCGATTTTGATTGCATTTTTTTTTTGAGTGTACAGAGTAATTGGCTTAATTTTTTAAAATCAAATGTTAGTCAGGGGACTTGGATTAGGTTAGGTGTAAAACTATTTTTATTTCAAAATAAAGTCAATGCATTCCAAAAATCTCTCTAGGCGTAAGTGAAGCTTACGTGTGCAAGCTCGATTTGGCTGAAACTTGTTGACGAGGTAGAGTCACCATAAAACCCAAATCAGAGATATGGCCCTAATGCATAAAAATGTTTAAAATAGGAAGCTGTTATGCTGAATGGGGGACAGCTGTCGCCTCACTGAAACTCCTGAATTTTTTTGCTTCTAAGCTTCGAGAAAAAAAAGGGCAAACCGGGAATAAAAAATAAGGTGCAGTTTATGTGAACCACTCAGAACCGGCTGAAACTTGGAGAAGGGGGTAGAGGCGGTGCCCAAACTTCCAAAACTGAAATCAGTTCTTGGGGCAAAGGCCCCGTTTCGGAGATACGGCCCCTCAAAGTACATTTTATATGGGAATTTTTTTTTTTTTGCTCGATTTGCCCCATTTTTTTGAAGAGAGTGTAGGGGGCAGTGCCCGCCCGCCGCCCCCACTCCCTCCTCTTGTTTTGGGCCCCCCCTTTATCCTTTTCCTTTATATTAAAATAGTATATTATACAATTTTTTTTACTGTTGCAGATTTCCTAATGATCAGGAGTATAAGGAAATATGGATGAAGGCGGCGGGAATACCAAACTCAAGTAATGTTCAAAATGAAAGAATTTGTTCAGAGCATTTCGAAGACAATTGTTTTATAGGAACAAGGACCAAGACTCTTCGAAGTTATGCAATACCTACATTGAAATTAGGTGTATCTATTTACTATATTTTACGCAAACTTTGACAGTATAAGTAGACGGCTTAATTTATAATTATTTTTTGCAGATACCCGCAAGCTCTACATTCATACCTCAAATACAATGCCAAAACATTTCGGAAAATTATGGATCAGACATTTTCTGCTTGGATGACAATTTGGATCTTATAAATAAATTTGTTGTGGAAAAAAGAAATCTAAAACAGTAAAAAAAATATTGTGATTTTATATAAAACACCCTGTACTCACTAATACATTTAAGAGAGATACTTCCTGCCAGAGCTGGATTTACTCTTCCTTTAGTATTTATTCGTAGGTAACAACACTGCATATGAGCAGCGGTGGCTCAAAAATATTTTTTTTTTCTCGCGCCCTAGGCAATCTACTTGTGGCGCTCTAGGCAATCTATTTGTGGCGCCCTCTCTACCAATGAAAACAGATATGTAAAGAAAATAACCTTGTTCCATGAAATTGTTCGTAGTGAATTTAGGGTAAAAAAATAGAGTTTAAAAATAATATTAGTACATATAATGATATAATTATTTATTATTAAAAAAGTAAAATGGTATGTATACTATTTAAAATGATATATATTTTTTTAAATTTTTTTTTCTTATTTGATTATCCACCTCGTTTTCCTGATTAGAGTTCTTTTAACTTTGTTATTTTTATCTATTCATTTGTTCATAATTCATTTGTTAATAATATATAATGTATATTAGAATACTTAACATACTGTAATTTTTTGCGAATAAATAATACTGTATAAATTTTCAGAAAATTTAAAATTCTGTGAAAAGTCATGGCCACCTAAGAAATACTTACTCAATTTGAATTAAAAATTTCTAAATTTGAATATTTTGTTGTTATGTATAATTTTTAAAAAAGTAGCTTTTATTTTTTGGCGCCCTCAAAGTCGTATAACTAAATAAAATATCTTTTTATTTTTTCTCTCGTATTTTGGCGCCCTCCACAGTTTAGCGCCCTAGGCGACCGCCTATATGGTAGAGCCACCCCTGCATATGAGTAAATCTTAAGTTTGCCTACTC
Source organism: Hybos culiciformis (assembly GCA_964007475.1). Classification (NCBI taxonomy): domain Eukaryota; kingdom Metazoa; phylum Arthropoda; class Insecta; order Diptera; family Hybotidae; genus Hybos; species Hybos culiciformis. Next base: position 42,745 of record CAXFZM010000425.1, read on the forward strand.
AAGTTGATGAATAAACATTCAACGCGTCTAAAAGCACCTGAACTGAAATAATAACAATAAGAAAAAAAAGAATAACAGAGAACAATTAAATAAAACAAGCTATGCAATTCTGTAATTCTTACTGTAAGACTATTTTTTATAGGAAAGAACATTTTTTTTTTATTAAAAAAAATCAACAATCAGAAGGAAAATTGTGGATAATTCAATTTTTAGATTTTTCGACAAAACAATTTTTTTTTGAGTATTTTATCTCGAATTTGAGTATTTTAAATTTTTTTTTGGGTAATTTAACAAATTTCATTTGGCAACCCTGGGTGACGGTGAGTTTAAAAAAAAATGAATACAAAAAATTTAAATTTAAATTGGAAGATCGAAGATGACGAAGTTTCGATTGATTTCGTTAAAAATAATGAAGCCTTGTACAATGTTAAGTGCAAGGATTATAAAAAAACTCAATTCAAATTGAATTTTTGGGAGCATGTTCGATCTATTCTTTTAAAATCAGGTAAGTACCTACGTATAAAGAAATTTTGAAAAGCTATATATTCCAACAGGCCACTTTTCCAAAAATTGCAATTAATTTTAAAATATAAATTAAAAGGCAATTTAAAAAAAAATTCATTTTTAGATTAATAATAACAAGGTAAAACATATGAAAAATGACATTTTTTGTTGAAAGTATTCTGTGTTTTATTGAATTAAATATGTAGTTGTTTCTAGATACAATCATATTAATGTTGCGCTGCGAAATTTGTTGCCCCTGAACCATTAAAGTAATTTTTGAATAAATCTCGAATTCGTATGTAGTCCATTCTAGCAGGGACATTTTGTTCGGTAATGGGAATAAAATTTTCTGTCGGTAATAGAGCATCATCGAAATATTTTTGACCTGGAGCAAGTACTTTAGCTTCTCTTAAATTATTATACAATATGCATGCACATATAATCAAATTATCTGAATTTCTTGGGGCAGTAGCAATAGGTAAAAAAAAAAATCTGAAATAACCGCATAAAATTCCAAAATGATTTTCAGTTGTTCTTCGAGCTCGAGATAGTCGATAGTTATATACAGCTTTTGATGGATCTTGTAGAGATCATGTAAGGCAAAAGCTTCATCTCGAATAATGGGAGAATTTTCAGCTATTAAGTAAGAAATAGATAAAACGGAAATCCCAAAGCCTTGAGTATTATAAATCTAACATAAAGCTAGTTGATAGTTCGGATACCTATATAAAAGATGCTATCGTCAATAAGTCTGTGATTTAGTTTTACCTTAACACTAAAATAGCCTAGGAGGCAAATAACTGCTTACCTTTGCGTTTTAGTTAATAGATTAAACAATTCATTAATTACAATTTTCAGAGCCGCAATCAAAAAGAGATAAATCAATTAGCTATTAACCGGCGATATAGAGATAGGTAGTTTCCTATACACCTACTTAGGTACTACCTACCAAAATTATTTAGAACAACATCATAATTTTTAGTTTTTTATTAAGTTTAATCTCACCTGCAGCTGCAGTTCCACGTTTTACAACTGGATCTTCCTCTTCTGTGTCCTGTTGCTGTTATTTATCATCATCAATTTTGAGAACATTTAAATTAGAAATTTTAAATTTTAATTTTTTCAGATTTTTATGTCATGCAGTATTCAAATTGTTTTAATAAATTATTCAATTTTTTTTTTCATATTTTTCGATTTTTGAGTCACGGGTAAAAATACAAAAATATTTATAAATTTTGGAATTTCTAAATGCACGAAATTCCAGATATTCCTTTTTCATATTTCGCTTAGTCAAGAGCAACACATTTATGAAAAAAGAATTCCTTTTCTGGTTACTTTTATGATAGAGACATTGTCGAAGTAGTTCACGCGAGTTTACGAATCTACGCCACGCGACGTAAAAAAAAAAATCATCGTTCAGTTACAATAAAAAAATAACTGTTCAGTTACAAAAAAATAAAGCAATTGCATTTCTTAATATTTATGGTGTAGAAATATCTATGGTGTATAAATATAAAAGATTATTTTTTTAACTTTTACGCCGGAGAAGTTCAATTTACGTGTTTGAGTATAATACGCCTCATAAAGTTTCATATAATGTGTATTTTTTATGTCGCATACGTGCATGAACTACGTCTAAAATGTCTTCGTTGGTTTTGTTTTTCTTCTAATTGGCGAGTTACTGAAAGTTTTGGAACGATTCGGAAGACGGAAGGTATCTGGTTTTTTTTTCTTTGTATATGTAGTACATATTATTTATTTTTTATTTGTTTTTTATTATCTAATCCAGCAAGTGAATTCGTTTATTAAAAATGTTAATTTATGTTTGTTATTTTTTACTTTTAAAAAGAAAAGATTCATATAAGATACATGTAACTCTCAACACATTTTTTTTATTTTCATCGTTGAAGAAAAACATATTTATAAGCTTTTTAAAAAAATTTTCTTGCCCCCCCCTAGAAAAAATCCTGCGGGCCCCTATGTCCTTAATTTCTTCAATCACGTCTTCGAGAAAATGTCGTATTAAATTATCTCGACCGCCAGGATACATTCTTCGTTTTTTCTCCTTTTTTTTCAAATCTGTAAGAAAAACTATTTTTTTTTTGTTTCCGTAAATATTATCAGATTAACAAAATATGAATTTTTTTTATTGAAAAAAATAATAATTAATTTTAAAAATCACGTTTTTTTTTTTCATTTATTTATTTTTTTATTTTCGAAACTATTCGTTCTTAACCCCCCCCCCCCCCATTTACACAGGCTGTTTCGAAGATTGAAATGAAAACTTTTTATGAACACTCTCGTGTAGTTGAAAAGTAAACAAAACTTTTCCTAGGGATAACAAATAAAAATTCTCACTAGTTTATGTTTGCTTTGTTGGTCGGCAGTAATCTTTTTTGCAGTTTTTAGTTTGAAAACATAAAGAAAATTTAAATGGAATAATTCTGAAAATAAATTAACAAAAAAATGAATATTTTATTAGTTTAGTATAAAAAAAATTAATTTTTTATATCCAAAATAAAATAAAAATCCTTCATAGGACATTTTTTTTCTTGACTACAGGTGGATTTTTACTCGTTATTATATCTTAGAAGGTTTCTACCATTAAGCTCTCGTTTCAGAGATATGTATTCGCAAAGTTTTCATATGTTGGCTAGTATCTACTTGTTTTGTAGTAACCAAATTCTTCGTTTTTCATAATAAGTAGTTTTTTTAAACAAAAATTTGTTATTTTGAATGGAAGACGACAGCCGCCTCTTCCAATCCCTTTAAGAATTTTTTGTTTCGCGATTTACATATCGTTATTAGGTATTTGCAATGTACCTGTTCTGGTATGTATACATGTATCTGAAATATAAAAACTTTGGAGGGTCATGTTATGAAATGGGAGCTTGTCGGTGAAAAATGTCTACGATTTGAGGGTTTAGTTACTGCCTCTACTTCCCCAACAAGTTATAGAAAATCGGGATCGTACACGATGGCTCAACTTTATCCAAAACATGTATTAACACGTTGACGGACAGTTGCGTCTATAGCCGTCATAGTGTCTAGAGTCATAGTGTCTAGAGTCCGCTGGCGCCATGACGGTTGTAGCCGCAACCTAATTAAAGGTGCTGAATTAATCAAAATTAAGTGTATTTAAGCAGAAAGAGTAAAACTATACTTCTAATATTCTAAAAATTACAAAAACATATAGTGTCAATTTTCGAAAATTTCACTTGTTTCTACTGTCCGTCAACGTGTTAAGAGATAGGTATGAGATACTTTTTTGGTTTGTACAAATTTTAATTAAATTAATTTGAATTAGGTATAATTTTACTATGTATTTTTTTTAGTTTAATTTTAAATTTTTCCAATGTAAAAAGTTTGAGCTAAACTATAAATAAATAAATAGGTACCTAGAGCCTAGAAATTATGCCAAAAAAAGTTTAATTTGCTTTATGGATTAAATTTGCTCGATTTATAGAAATTTTCATTTAAACAAATACTTCTCTATATAAAGACTACACATAGAAATTTTTATCTGTCAAATGGTTCGACCAAAACAAATGTACACTGTAGAAAAAAAACTTATTACTTTTTAAAAAAAAATAAAATTTTATAATTTTAAAAATATAAATAATTTTAAAAACAGAAATACCTATCATTTACAAAAAAAATAGTAAGAAGGTAAACTAATGTTGCGGTGATTTTATCTTAGAAATAGAAAAAAAATAATAATGATAAAATTACACCATCATTTTTTTTGAACCTAATTAAAGTAAAAATATTAAATTCAAAATTGAAAAAAAACAAATTAATAGCATTTTTCTTATTTAAGAATTTTTAAGTTGGAATAGGTCAAGTAAAAATAAAACGCATAATTTACAGAATAATACACCTGATGTAATATTTAGTAAATTTTGCATAATTACCTTTTTTTTCCTTGTTTTTATATGAAATTGTTTTGATTAAAAATAATATAAAAGAATTGATTTCTTTTATAACAATTTCATATTGTGTTTTACCACGAAACAAAAAAAAGGTAAATGATGTTTTTATTTGTTTTCCCTTTGTCTTTAGGAGTGGGAACTTGCCTTTTTTTAGCTTAAGTGGATTTAATTCACTAAACTGGGAAGACAAGTCCAACAGAGTTTTCACTAGAATGTGAGCCACACAATTGCCACTTCTAGTCAATCTCAAAAGCCCGCTCTTAGTGGAGGATTCTTGGGTATATCCAAGAATCCAAAGCTAAGACATCGCCGGTAACGGTAACCTCATGGATACTCCCTAGGAGAATCCATACTACGTTGTGGTACTACAACTGGTTCATCTGCCACTGATTTGAATCCATGATCACTGAGCAATCATGATTTTAGATCCATTGATGGTGATAGAGGAGAACAGTTGTAAGAGGATCATTCCCTGTCACAACCAAAACGCGTACCCGGTTGGGATAGGAATCGAGTAAAATGACCGATCGGCTATAATTTTATTTCCCAACTAATGTATAGCTTAGCTTACAAAACAAGCCACGATTAGGAATTAGGAATAATTTTTAAACAAAATTCCTTTTTTTTTAAACTTAGAAAAATCACTTAAGTCAAAATTCAATTTGAAAAAATCACTTAAGTCAAAATTCAATTTGAAAAAATCACCTAAGTCAAAAATCTGGACTTGTATACTTTTGTTCGCCCACCTGAGAATTTTTCAGCTTGTTCAATTAAAAAAAAAATTAACATACCTAAAAAAAACAATAATATGAAAACTGACCCTTCATAATAAAAAAAATTTTAAGGTCACTAAACCCCGCTTATATAATTGAAACTTTAGCTACAACAAAAAAAAAAAAATATTTGATTCTCATATGACATAACTTTGAATTAGATTTTTTTTTACTTTCGATAAATTTATAAACAGTGTTGTGTTTATAAATATTCATACCCCTTAGAAATACTACTTCAAAATTTTTTTAAAAATAAAAGATTCGAAACCAAATTTCTCAAAAAATACAAAAAGAAAAAAAACAAAAAAAATATTTTTGACAGGAAAGGTATCGTAAAAAAATATTATGATAGGTAGGAAACGTAATGAAAAAGAAACAAAAAATTATTTTGTGAAGTAATGAACTTTTTCAGATATAAAAAAAAAATAAATTAAATTTTCTTAGTTATTTGAAAATATTTTTAAAAAAAATTTTTTTACGAAAAATAGATAAAATTAATATCTTCATTTTCAGTAAATTTGCTTAAATATAAATAGAATAATAACATAGAAAAACGGTTTTTACGGTACCATTTTTTCAGATAGGTCAATTAGCTAGAAACAACGCATTAACGAGTACACACGAAAATATATTATTGAATTCATAATTAAATCAGGTCTCACATGGCGACCGTGACGCAAGTACGCGCTTAGAGAAAAAAACAGTAGAAAAAGAAAAAAAAGAAAAAGTACAAAAATTATTAGAAATTGAAATAAAATTTTTTTCAAATGAAATTATTTAATTATTAAAAAGTGTAAAAATAAAACAATAATAAAATTAATTATCTTATCTTTTTTAAATACAAAAAAAAAAGAAGTTTAAAAAAAAAAAATTTTTTTAAAAATAAAAAGAAAAAAAATAAATTTTTTTTTAGTTAAGTATCTTTTGGTGGCTAACTAGCTAAAAAAAAAAAAAGTTTTTTAAATTAAATTTGAGAAAAATAAAATATAACAATTTCAAAAATAATTTTTTTTTTTGGGAAAAAAGTAAATCAAAAATTAAAGAGAAAATGAAAAAAAAAATTAAATTAAAAACGCTATTAATTGGGATTATAGATAAAATAAATATAAAGAAAAAAAAAAAAGGAACAAAAATGGCGTGTACTTGAAAAGAAAAAAAAATAATTTAGAAATAAATGAAAAAAAAATTATTGAAAAAAAAATTATTTTTATTAAGTTAAAGAAACGAAATTAAAAAAAAAACACACGAAGCAGTCATAGGAACTGCCGAAAGAAGTTTATACTTAAAGCTTTAAACTATGAAATAACAGTGGCTATAAATGATGGGCTGCTCAGTACAAAATGTAAATAAAAATAAAAATCAGTCCAGCAGTCCAAAAGCAGTCCATTATTTGTAGTCATTGTTATTTCATAGTTTAAAGCTTTAAGTATAAACTTCTTTCGGCAGTTCCTATGACTGCTTCGTGTGTTTTTTTTTTTATATTTTGACCCAGGACGACTCTAAAAGTAGCTAGCTACCCAAAACTTTTGGGCAGGTAATCTTTATTTCACCGGCGCTACCTATTTAAAAAACTTTTTTTTTTGCATATTTTAAGCAGGGAAGACCCTAACCATAGCTCCCTATCCAAAATTTTTGGTCAGGTAATTCCACCCTCACTTCCGCCCGCACTTCCAATCTCACTTCCGCCCTCACTTCTGCCCTAACTACCAACCTCTCTTCCGCCTCACTTCCGCCCTGATTTCCGCCCTGATTTCCGCCCTGATTTCCACCCTGATTTCCGCCCTCACTTCCGCAATCACTTCCGCCCTCACTTCCGCGCTCACTTCCGCCCTCACTTCCGCCCTCACTTCCGCCCTCACTTCCGCCCTCACTTCCGCCCTCACTTCCGCCCTCACTACCACCCTCGCTTCCGCCCTCACTTCCGCCCTCACTTCCGCCCTCACTTCCTCCCTCACTAACGCCCTCACTTCCACCCTATTTTCCGCCCTCACTTCTGCCCTAACTACCAACCTCTCTTCCGCCTCACTTCCGCCCTCACTTCCGCCCTCACTTTCGCCCTCACTTCCGCCCTCACTTCCGCCCTCACTTCCGCTCTCGCTTCTGCCCTCACTTCCGCCCACACTTCCGCCCTCACTTCCGCACTTCCTTCCGCCCTCACAACATTTGAAATTACATTCAACGTTTGTAAGAAGGGAAGCTAATTTACTTACTAAATTATTTTCGGTTACATGTGAATCGAAATTTTCAGAAAACTTATCCTGAAATATTTTAATATAATTAAGAAAGTTTTGAGGAGGAACTGTTAATTTACATTTTTGAAACTGTTTAAAATTTACGAAAATAGCATTTATTTTTTCCCACTTTTAATTTTTTTTCATGTTTTTTTCCACAAAAAATTGGTTAAAGTTAATATTAATTATTATTTTAATTTCTCACATTTAAATCACTAGCGGTTGAAATTCAAATTAGCTTTAAGCTTTAAACAAAAATTCTCACATCCCTAAAATCGAAAAATTAAAGCAAAACAAAAATCATATGATTTTTATTTATTAGTATTGAGTATTTAAGGGAAACTATGACGCGCTTAAGGCCAAAAAAATGTAAACAATGCATTTATTTTATAAAAGAACCAGGTGACTATGATAATTTTTTGTCTTTACAAAAAGATTAAAAAATTGTAAAATATAAGTAATTTTACGGTTTTCGAAATTTTTAAAAATAAGAAAATAGTTTTAAGTCGAAAATAAAATGAAATGAACTCACTTTGTTCTAAAAAAAGTGCTTAATTTTGGATTTAAAAAAAACCTGCGAAAAAAACGTAAGTAAAAGGAATCAGAAAGGCACCTTGTAAGAGGGTGGTGAATTTTTTTTTTTTTTTTGCATAAAAATTTTCGTTGTTTCTTGTTACTCTACTATAGAAATATGTTTACTCTGCTATCAGTGAGAAAAAATGAAATGAAATAAATAAAAGAAAAATGAAATGAAAAAACTTGAAATGACATTAAAACAAAACAAGAAAAAAATTGGACTATAAGTGAAAAAAAGATTTTAAAGAAAGTGAAACAAAACTATTGAAAAAAAAATAGCTTTGACATCTACGTAATGAAAAAAAAAATAAAAACAGTTGAAAAAGTAAGAAAAAACCAAATCTGACATAAATGAAAAATAAACAAAAAAAAAAAAAATTGAAAAAATTTTATTCTAATAAATTATTATCTTAATAGCAAAAATTATTATCTTAATCTTAATAGCAAATAAAAATCAACAAAAAATTAACATTTAGATCTTTATATAAGAAAAAAAAAGGACTTAAATAAAATTCTAAGATATCAAAAAAAAATTTGAAAATTAAAATAAAAACAAAAAAAAAAAAAAATTTTGAATAAAAAAAAAAGGAAAGGAAAACCATTAAATTATTTTGGCCATACAAAAATATTACAACAAAAACAACATCAGCATAAAGCAAAGAAAAAACACACGAAGCAGTCATAGGAACTGCCGAAAGAAGTTTATACTTAAAGCTTTAAACTATGAAATAACAGTGGCTATAAATGATGGGCTGCTCAGTACAAAATGTAAATTAAAATAAAAATAAGTCCAGCAGTCCAAAAGCAGTCCATTATTTGTAGTCATTGTTATTTCATAGTTTAAAGCTTTAAGTATAAACTTCTTTCCGCAGTTCCTATGACTGCTTCGTGTGTTTTTTTTATATTTTGAGTCAGGACGACTCTAAAAGTAGCTAGCTACCCAAAACTTTTGGGCAGGTAATCTTTATTTCACCGGCGCTACCTATTTAAAAAACTTTTTTTTTGCATATTTTAAGCAGGGAAGACCCTAACCATAGCTCCCTATCCAAAATTTTTGGTCAGGTAATTCCACCCTCACTTCCGCCCGTACTTCCAATCTCACTTCCGCTTTCACTTTCGCCTCACTTCTGCCCTAACTACCAACCTCTCTTCCGCTCTCACTTCCGCCCTGATTTCCGCCCTCACTTCCGCCCTCACTTCCGCCCTCACTTCTGCCCTCACTTCCTCCCTCATTTTCCCCTCACTAACGACCTCACTTCCACCCTATTTTCCGTCCTCACTTCTGCCCTCACTTCTGCCCTCACTTCTGCCCTAACTACCAACCTCTCTTCCGCCTCACTTCCGCCCTCACTTCCGCCCTCATTTCCGCCCTCACTTCCGCACTTCCTTCCGCCCTCACTTCCGTCCTCACTTCCGCCTTCACTTCCGCCCTCACTTCCGCCCTCATTTCCGCCCTCACTTCCGCCCTCACTTCCGCCCTAACTTCCGCCCTCACTTCTGCCCTCACCGCCCTCACTTCCGCCCTCACTTCCGCCCTCACTTCCGCCCTCACTTCCGCCCTCACTTCCGCCCTCACTTCCACCCTCACTTCCTCCCTCACTTCCGCCCTCACTTCCGCCCTAACTTCCGCCCTCACTTCCGCCCTAACTTCCGCCCTAACTTCCGCCCTAACTTCTGTACTCCGTTCCGCCCTCCCTTCCGCCCTCCCTTCCGACCTCTCTTCAGCCCTTACTGCCGCCCTCTCTTCAGCCCTTACTGCCAGCCCTCACTTCCTTCCTTTTTTTTGGGCAGGTAATCTTTATTTCTCACCCGAGCTACCTATTTAAAAAAAAAAAATTATTTTGGTATATTTTGAGGCGGGAAGACTCTAACTGTAGCTCCGTACCCAAAATTTTTGGCCAGGTAATCTAATTATTTCACCGGAGGAAAAAATTTTTTTTAACATATTTTGAGCCGGCACGACCTAACCGTAAGTTCCTGCCCAAAAAATTTTCGGCAGGTAATCTTTATTTCACCGGACCTATTTTCAAAAATAAATTTTAGTTGTTAAATAATTTGTAAACGAAAGATTTTTAAAAAATAATTTGAATTTAAATTTTCCGCGCTAAATTATTTTGTTTTTATAAATGACAAATGATTATTGAACTACCTAATTTGAAAAAAAATTTAAATTTTAAAAAATTTGTAAACGAAAGATTTTTAAAAATAATTTGAATTTAAATTTTTCGCGCCAAATTATTTTGTTTTTATAAATAACAAATGATTATTGAGTGGACTAATTTTTTTTGAGTATTCAAACGGTACAGCATGTCGTTTTTTTTTTAACTCGAATTATTTTAATTCGAATGAGTAAAATAATTTTTACCCCCTACAGAATTACTCATTTATATCATACACCGCGCCTAAAGAAGTATAAACTTCAAAAAAATGTACATCAACAATTTACAAAAAGCGAATCGAATTATTATATAATTCTTTTTGAACTCCCAATATAAAAACAACAAATAAATAAATAAAAACAACATTAACAGCAACAGCATTTACAACATAAAGAGCATACACAACTACAACATCATCAGCTTCCATACATCGAAGTTACAACAAGTACTTTTATATTCATCAAATAAATTTTAATAAATTTTTTTTGTTTAGTAAATTTTTAAATTGAAAAAAAAATACATGGCAGATCCAAAGTGTTACATTTTATAGAGTTATTCAAATAAAAATTTTCTTTTCTTAATTTTAAATCATAAGTCAAAATAAATCAAAAAAAAAATTATAGAATAAAATTTTTTTTTATTTTTTTTCACATTGGATCTACAATGTTTTAAATACCTTTTACATTATATTATATTATTTTCACAAATTATTATATATTTTATAACCACATAAATATTACATATTACAAAAAAAAAAAAAAAAAAAATGTTTATACCAAAAAAAAAAAATTTTAAAATGAAAATAAAAATTTTTTTTTGTTTATTTAATAACATAAAAATAATTACTACATTTATTTTGAACAGATTTTTACGATTTTTTTTTTTGAAAACATTTTTTTTCTCTTCGATATTTACAATAATATCCATTTATATATAATTTCCAATTTACAAAATTTTAATTATGCTTTGACAATTTTGAACATCTCTGGGGACGTATGCATCTCCTTAGCATCCAGTCGTCTTTTTAGCATCCAATTATATTCTAGGCTTCCAATAATAACCGGATCTAATTTTGCATATACATAATAAAGTAACCACTCCTCAAATTTTTAGGGAACTTCAACATAAGGTAACCACTCCTCAAATTTTTAGGGAATTTCAATATAAGACAACCACTTCTCAAATTTTTAGGGAACTTCAATACAAGGTAACCATTCCTCAATTATTTTAAGGGGACTACAATATAAGGTAACCATTCCTCAATTATTTTAAGGGGACTACAATATAAGGTAACCATTCCTCAATTATTTTAAGGGGACTACAATACAAGGTAACCATTCCTAAATTATTTTAATTTCAATACAAGGTAACCACTCCGCAAATATTTTAATTTCGAAATTATTTTTTATGGATGTAGCTCGTCTCGAAATTCAAACAGCTAAAGATAATTTTTGTAAAGCCTACAAACGCATTCTGAAAGACCTTAAACCAAAAAATTCAGAAACACTACAAGCAATCAAAATAAATATTGAAGAAACATATAACATCTACGTACATACAGTTCTTCAAGCTTGTATTACATTCGAAGAACATCATCTAACATTAGCTAAAGATTGTGATTATTGTTACGATAAGTTACAACAGAGCTTCAAACTATTAAAGTGCGCAGATCTAATTCCAAAAGATATTCTAATACAGATCAAAATACATCAAATCGAAAAAGAACAAAATATAATAGAATCAGATAGTTCTGCAGAAAACTTTGACGATACTCTTGACAAAATGGCTCTGCCTAATCCTGAATTTTTGCGTTTAGCTAGTTCACAAATAAATAGAAATTATAGTGGTGATCCACTATCACTTAAATCTTTTATCGACTCAATAAATTTGTTAGACACACTAGCAGAGACACAAGACTTAAAAAATTTATTAGCTCATTTTATTTTATCAAAGTTTGACGGAACAGCTCGCGAATCTATAGCCGATGATTCTAATACGATAGAACTTATTAAACAAGATCTTAATAAGACCAGAAAGTTCTAAAATTATAGAAGGAAAAATAAAAGCTTTGAGAACGGATAGGAACACTTTACAAAATTTTTCAGAATTGGCTGAAGCTTTTCGTCGTTCACTTGTGTTAGAAGGTATACCAACACAAAAAGCTAAAGAAATTTGAAGAAACAGTTGAAATGTGCAGAAATAATGCAAGATCTGATCTGACCAAAGCTGTTTTATCATCGACCCAATTTAAAGATCCTAGAGAAGTAGTCTCAAAATTTTTAATAGAGATCGTTTTACAATCGCAAGAAAAACAGGTTCTGTCGTTTAGAACAAAAAATAATAATTCGGTTAGAAATTCTTATGGAAATCGTTCCTATAATAACGTTCGAGGAAATTATAATAGGGGAAATTTTAGACACCAAAATCAACGATTCGTAAATAATAATTTCCAAAACAATAATTATAGAAATGGAAACAATAATCGAGGTAATTTTAATAATAATCGAGGTAACTTTAATAATAATCGTGGGAACTTTAATAATAATCGTGGTAATAGAGGAAATGCAAATAGAAATTTTAATCAAAATAATTATGTACGATACGCGGGAAACGACCAAAACGGCCAGGGGGAACATGATCAAATGCGTTTACATCAAAATTAAATAATAACGCTAATTTTAATACAAATTACATTAATCCTAGTTCACAATTTAATACTAACTCACATTCAAATTCAAATATAACGAAAATTTTGTATAATTCTAATTTAAAACCAAATGCTAACCAAAATACAAATTATTCAAAAGAATATAAAAATTTTCCTAATTATTATCCAAATTCAAATACTAAATGTAAAGTAATTACAAAAAATGTTTTTAACGTCAATCCAATTTTTTCTGATTTTATTATTTTAAATTCTAAATTAAATTTCCAAGGCTCAACATTTCTAGTCGATACTCAAGCGGATATTTCGTTGATAAAAATTTCATCAATCGATTCAAATTTTAACTTAAAAAATAAATTAAATTCAAATAATATTATAAGCATTTTGGGAATCACGCAAAATTCTATAAAAAGTTTAGGTACAATCAACGTCAATTATAAACATCAAATTCTATCTTGTTTACTACATGTAGTTCCAGACGAATTTAATATTCCTTCGGATGGTATTTTAGGCAAAGACTTTCTCAAATTTTATAAATGTCAAATAAATTATGATTCTATGCAATTAATTCTTATTCTTTTTCAATTCCAATTTTAGAAAACCCTAGTGAAAATTCAATTGTTTTACCTTCTAGATGTGAAGTTATTCGTACTTTTATACTTCCAAATAATTCTCCTTGTGTGGTGCGTGATCAAGAAATCGCACCTAATATTTTCATTCCACGTACGATAGTTTCTTCAAATACTCCTCTAATCAAAGTTTTAAATTTATCAGATAAAATTCGAATAATTCACTTCACTTAAATCAGAACCTCTTTCAAATTTTAAAAACTGACACAAGTAAAAATCATAATCGAACAACAGAGTTGCTCCAAATAATCGCAAAAAATACTAAACCACAATATAAAGACAAATTATTAAATTTATGTGAACAATATATTAATATTTTCCATATGAAAGATGACAAAATGTCGACAAATAACTTTTACACACAAAATTTAAGAATATATAATAATACTCCAGTATATGTGAAGAATTATAGACTTTCATACTCTCAAAAAACAGGAAATCGACGACCAAGTCAATAAATTATTAAAAAATGACTTAATACAACCAAGCCAGTCTAATTTTAACAGCCCTATCATCTTAGTTCCTAAGAAAGGTTCAGATAAAAAATGGAGATTATGCATAGATTACCGTCTAGTGAACAAAAAATTAACTGCCAAGGATAGAAGATATTTTAGACAATTTAGGCAGATCAAAATTTTTTACTGTACTCGATCTTTACTCGGGATTTCATCAAGTTCCACTTAATCAAAACTCGCGAGATATAACATCTTTTAGCACAGACAAAGGTTCGTTTAGATCAGTGGTTCTTAACCGGTGGTGCACGCACCCCTTAGGGGTGCGAGCTTGAATATTTGGGGGTGCGAAATTGTAATTTTCCAAATTCACGTGTAGCTAGCAAAATAAAAAACTAATCTTAAAAATTCATTTTGGTTAGTAAATTTTTTATTCACAAAACATTTTTTAAATATGTTTGTAAATTATAAACCATAGAAACAAATTAATTTTTGTATTTTTTCTACAATTACAAAAATTCAAATGCGTTTCTATAGTGATTTTTATATTTCCTCGAAATTTTAGTTGATTGTTGCGATTATTCTTAGAAATATAAATACTGATTCGAACATTACATTGAATAAAGATTTAAAAATAATTGAATTTTAGTGTTGATTATTACAAGTTTGAATTTTTGTGTTGAATATTAAAAGTTAAATATTAATAATAAAACAATTAATACAAGTTAATTTTACAAGTTTAGTTGAATATTTATATTCTAATTATTAGAATATAATTTGGTACATTAAAGTCAAATTCAAAAGGTAAGCTAAAATATAGCAATAATAGATAGAAGTTTAATATTTTTTTAGTGTTTTATTAAAAAATTTAATTTAGTATAAAAAATATGTTTTGCATAATGTTTGTTTTTTAATTTATATAAGTCAATAATTTCTGGTAAGGGGTGCGAGAATATTGTTTGAAAATTTTAGGGGTGCCGGTAGCTAAAAAGGTTAAGAACCACTGGTTTAGATGGAAAGTTCTTCCATTCGGTTTAAATGTATCACCTAACTCATTTTCAAGAATGATAACATTAGCTTTCTCTGGTCTTACACCATTACAATGTTTTCTATATATCGACGATATCATATGTATTGGCTGTTCAGTCGAACATCACCTTAAAAATCTTAAATCTATTTTCGAAGTTTGTAAAAAATTTAACCTTAAACTGAATCCTGAAAAATGTTTATTTTTTAAAAATGAAGTTACATACCTAGGACATAAATGTATCGATCGAGGTATCTACCCAGATAGAAGCAAAATAGATACAGTTAGAAATTATCCTGTACCAAAAGATAAAGACGCTACCAAACGATTTGTTGCATTTATGAACTACTATAGAAAATTTATATACCAAAAGATAAAGACGCTACCAAACAATTTGTTGCAGTTATGAACTATTACCGAAAATTCATATCTAATTTCGCATCTATAGCAAAACCCTTAAATAATATGACTAGACTTAAAGTAAATTTTTCTTGGACGCAAGAGTGTCAAAAATCTTTTTTTGAAATTTTAAAAAATTGTTTAATTAATCCTCCAATCTTATCCAAATTTCTCAAAACCTTTTATCATTACTGTTGACGCTTCTAACTTGGGAATAGGATCCACCCTAAGAGCCGTTTTACACATTCCAGGACTTTTTTCAGGACTTTTTACATTCCTTTTTTCAGGACTTTTTTTTTCAATACTTTTACACAAAAGGCAAAAATATTACACCACTTAGACATTTTTTTATTTAAAAAATTATTTTCTTTTTGAAATTACTGTGTAAAACAACTCTTAGTCAGGAGATCAATGGCAACGATTAACCAATTTCTTATTCTTCACGTACTTTTACAAAAGGTGAAATGAATAAATCAACAATAGAAAAAGAATTAGCTGCAATACACTTCGCAATTTTACACTATAGACCTTACATTTACGGAACAAAATTTACAATTAGATCTGATCATAAACCCTTAATTTATTTATTTTCTTTAAAAAACCCATCTTCAAAATTAACTAGAATGCGCTTAGATATAGAAGAATATAATTTTACAGCACAATATATTAAAGGAAAATGTAATGTAGTGGCAGATGCCCTATCTCAATCGACGAACTTAAAGATTTGCAAAATAAAGAAAATAAAGTATATGTTACGACAAGATCAATGTCAAATAAAAAATCCCAAAATAATAATTTCAACGAAAGTAGCAACATTCAAAATAGAGAAAAAATTTTAGATAAAAATGAAAAAATCGTAATTTATGAGGATAAATTTAACTATAAAATACCTCAGTTAATCTTCAACTCAGTAGATAGTTGTAAAGTATACAAAAAACGCAAATTAATATATAAAAATGACATTTCAAATATTTACCAGACATTAGAGCCAAGATGTAACAAAATTTTGAAAAAAGAGACAGTTCTAGCATTGTTTCTTGTCCAGTTAGAAGAAAATTTAATTAAAAGTAAAACAAACAAAATTCAAATAAATAAAGAGGATAGTATTTTTAAATTAATTACAATAAAAGATTTTATTAACGTTGCAAATAAAAACATAAAAGAATTAGAAATCGCGATAGTTTCACGTCCATTACCCATTATTAGTACTGGGGAAAAACAAAAACTTTTAGATCGTTATCATAAAGACCCTATATTTGGCGGACACGCAGGGCAAAAAAGACTATATGCAAAATTGAGGTCATGTTTTTATTGGAAAGGCATGAAAAAAGACATAGCAACCTACGTCAGGGGATGTAAGGATTGTCAAAAGAATAAAGCTAAAATTAAAAACATCGAACCACTTCAAATCACTAAAACTCCAAATAAAGCGTTCGATACTATAATTATAGATACGATCGGCCCGTTCCAAAAAACTCAAAATAGAAATCTATATGCAGTCACATTAATGTGCGACTTGAGTAAATATTTAATTACGATACCAGTAGCCAATAAAGAAGCTACCACTATTGCGCAAGCTATTTTCGAACATTTTGTTCTATTATACGGCCCAATGAGAAAAATTATTACTGATTGCGGTACTGAGTATGCCAATAGTGTAATAATGGAACTATTTAAATTACTAGATATTGAACATAGTTTTTCAGCACCCTACCATCATGAAACAGTTGGAACTGTTGAAAGAAAACTCCGGGTTCTGAATGAATATCTAAGATCGTATATTAATGCAAACCATTATAATTGGGATTTATATTTAAAATATTTTACGTATAATTATAATAGTACTCCAAATTCTAATTTCAATTTTATATACTCTCCTTACGAGGTAATATTTGGTAAACAACCAAATTCTCATGATTTTTTACTAGATAATAAAATTGAACCAGTATATAACTTCGATAGTTATGCGAAACATGTAAAATTTCATCTTCATAATACAAATATAATTATAAAAAAATTTTTAGAAAAAGAAAAATTAAAAAAAACGATGAATTTCTTTTTAAAAGAAGAAAACAGGACAAAATTAGATAATGCATATTCTGGTCCTCATAAAATAATTCAAATTGATGGCTTAAATGTTACATTGATAACAAATAAAAATAAAAGGTATAAGTCCACAAAAATAGAATTAAAAATAATTGTAAAAGAAAAAAAAAATGTAAAATATATTTTTATTATAATCATATTCAAAATATAAAGTTTAAAACAATACTAAAATGGTAC
>CAXFZM010000427.1:0-116138 GCA_964007475.1 Hybos culiciformis
TGTGATGTGTAGATTTTGATAATTCACCTTCAAACACTAAATATTGTGTACAAAATATGCTGAAGCGGTTTTTAAATTGTCAAACATTACAACAAATTTGGTACGAACAAGAAAAACATTAAATGTGTAATTTCTTAAATTTCTTTTAACCTTTTTTTTTAAATATTATTTAGCGATATATGGGATTTAGGAGATTATTGTTATAAAAAACAACTACATTATCAAAATATGGGAATGTTGGGAAGAAGAGATGTCATTCCAGGAAAAATATGTGATGATAATTCAGAACCAAAAGAAAAAATGCGAAAAGTTGATGATTCGTCTGAAAAAATATTGCATTTTACAGGTCAAATTATACAAAAGATCTGGAATTACCAAAGAGTATGTCATTAGGAATAACATTGAAAGGCCAAAATATCAAACTCAAAACGAATCAAAACGAAACTTTTTCGCACAGTTATACCTTTTCACAATAAAAAATTTCGAAGTTCTTTTTGTGAAAAAAATAAGAAATATGCAGAGCAAGATTCAGCACTAGTTTGTTTTGTATTTAAATTTAGTTACTGAAGAATCACTTATTAAGGATGGTAGTATATTAGCCTAAAATATTATATATAATAATTATAATGACCATAAAAGTGTTTACTTTATTTGTTCTTAATTAATTTTTTTAAAACAAAATATATAATTGTATGCTCGAAAGAAAGATACTCTGGAAACGTTTTTTTAAATTTTAATTAAAACTGAATTTTAGTACAGTTTATGATTATCACAATAATAGTAATGTAATGTATCTATTGTTATATTATCTTTGAAATTGCCTAGTAAAATTATCACACATTCGAAAATTTGATTCAATATTTCTATAACACTTGAAATTCAGTTAGAAAAAAAATTGTGATCTAATTTAAATATGTATTGTTTATGCTTTCATGCAGTGTTTTCGCGACTTTTTTGTTATTCACATTAGGTATATATCTTCTATCTCACCAAAAAATCTTCTAGATGTAAGTCGTATTTAACTACAAAATACAGTCATGGAAATTGAAATGAAGTATTTGATCTGACAATTTTTAATTTATTTTTTAATTAACGAATTTTTTGAAACAAACTAAAAATTCGGATTTACATAAAAATGTACATGAAAAAGAAAAATGTAAAATAAAATAGTATGAAATTTTTTTTTTGATAATATTAATGACATTTTTGTCTGATGATTCGTACAATAATATAATATATAAGTAAATAATATATTTTATAAACATTTAAAATTTGTTCGAGAAGAACAACTTTTTTGTAAAGTATTTTATTCATTAATTTATTCATCGCGTCTTTGGTGGTGGCATCATTTCATTGTCGTCACAAAATCGTCTGTTTTCTATAAAATTTAATAAGATTTGTTGGTGACAGGTTTTCCTATACTTTTCCCTACCGCTGAAAGTATATTAAAGAAATTTGTTAATTTTACTATTAATCATGAAAAAGCAATCATTTGTATTAGTTACTTATATTACACCATAAAGTAAAAAACATCATAATTTTAACTTACCAATTGCGGTGGTATAACTATTAGGATAAGATTTATCTGTACGTTCACGCATAAATATCCATTGATTATTCTCAAAGGAACACTCAATTATTTTATTATCCAAACCTTTTATTGCTTTTGTGTATTTTATTTGAGCAAGAGGTACGTCGTGTCCACCCACATACAAATAGCCAATTTTTTTGCTCAAAATTCTGGAAAAATTAAATATTCACTTGCTCTATTTTCAAAAAAAAAAAAATCTAAAATATTTACACACCCCATTCCGCATTCTGAACTAATTTTTAACCGGAAAATAACTGAATTCATGTGAAGTGGTTTCCATTTTAAAACTTCTGCCAATTGTCCGGGTGTATAAGGCTAAACAAAAATTTAAAAATTAATTAATTAATTAAATTGAAAATAAAATAGTTTTAAATAACAAATATATATTTGAACACTTTTTCTCGTTTAAACCAAGTAATTAAGGTAAGTAAAATATCTTGCGATGCTTAGGATTTTTTAGTAATTAAAATAAGCAAAGAAAGCAATAATATGTTCTTAGGTATATACAAATTTAAAAGTTTCTTGATATAACTTGTAAAATTGTAAAAAAAAATATCGTCCACATTGTTCTACAGCCAATCTCTGTTCTAGCTTTAACATATTTCTAGTAAATTTATAAAAAAGAAGATTACTTACCTCCAAGGAAGGTTGAAAGATAAGTCCATCTTGTTCATGGCTCAATGACTGGGCGAACTTCGGTTCTAATAATTTTTTTGCCATAGTCACAGGCCAAAAATCTTTATGCCTTACACTAAATGATTCTAAATTTCTATTTAATAGACCAAATTTTATAGCTTCATGCCGTGGAGCTAGAATATATAAAATTTAAATGAAAGAAACAAATTAAATCCAGTTACCAAAATAACTAACCAATAATATCTTTTTGGATGCATTGTAATTGTTTTTAGCATAACAAATGACCGAACGCCACGAGAGTTTGATTGAAAGTGAACCTTTATTTTCTATAATAAATTTAATGTACTGTACAATTATATTTCTATTTACAATTACAAATGCAATTATTATGAGAGCAAACAAAAGAATTTATACAAAAAACATATATTACATTTCAGAATAAAATTCTTATCGCAAAAAGACGCTTAGTCTTCAAAAAAAGTCAAAAGCAAATTCACAAAATTAACAAGTTTAAGCTACTTTAATTTTCTATAGTAAAAATGTTTTTGGTTTTGTTTTATGTTTGTGAACATTCTCCCAAGCAGGATTATAACTCGAACTCTGATGAATCAGCAGCATGGTGGGTGATGTTTGTTCTCTTCCATCTTGGTGGACTCAGTGGCTGGTTTAGTTTAGATGGCTTGCGAACTCGCATGAAGACTATATATGCAATTGTCAACATCACCACTCCCCAAAGTATGTAGGTCATTGAGTAATGGTGGACATCATGCATGTTGAGTGTGTCTACCATCTCAGCCCTCTTTAATGCGTTGATTTGTGTTTCCAATTCCTCTAATTGGTTACTATTGGTTGTCATCTGAACGCCTGTATCTTCTGTAGTGACCTGAAACTTATAATGTAGATTAGAATATTCGACTATTGGAACGATTTCTTTGTTAACCTTGCTAGAGTATGACATCCTGGAGTTGAATGTCATTTCCTTCGTTTGCATCGTACATGATGGTTGAATTCGAACAATTCCAACCCCTGAGAGCTTTGTCACTTCAGCTTCCTTATTGCAGATAGCATTTATGGATTCTTGTTGTTGCAGGTAAAATATCCACGCGTTCTGTTGATGTAGTTGAGCCCAATAATTAGTTTGGTTGTAACGTTGAAATCTGCACCTTGAAATATTTTGATGATGGTTAAAAGGCTCGTTTTCGCAATGTCTAGCCTCAGCGATGTTATGGAAGCTTGGACCATCCTTGTTGCATGTGTACGTGTCACCAATAACTAAGCACAGATGAAGCTGATATTTTGACACGAAAAAATATTGATCTCTTGTCAGTGTTACTGCAATAAACTCTGCTGTTAGGTCAATTATAGACATTTGCGTTTTATATTCAATCGGCACGCTAATCATATGGAATAGTTGATATGATTTGTTTTCTACTAATGGTATTTTTACCTTGAAAATTATGAGCTCATTGGTAATTCGAGTTTTTATGGACAATAATTTGTAAATTTCACGATAGTCCTTAGCTGGTAATGTTAGTGTTGATGGTAAATTGCTCATGATTTTTGTTATTTGGTTGTTAAGTTCTATTGGTGGTATGATATAGGGATTAACTTTCGCATGATGTATGTCAAGCACTGCATTCACCAATGCATTTTGTATTTCTTGCAGATTTGACATGACCAGGTTCATATATGTAGCTAGCGCATTTACACTTATCATTTTGGTGTTCTCTTCCGTTTGAGTGTTCAATTTAATGGCAACTTCCTTTATATGGCGTCTTAAAGTAGAGAACTGAGTTTTGATTTCTTCTGAAGTCTTTTTGAAGATATTCACCGTCGCATCAGAAATTGACGTTTGATTCTTAATTAACATTAAAAGATGTTGTTCATTTTGATTCACTTTTGACAGTTGATCTGCAATGTGATCTGCATAATCAGCGTCCAAGACTCCAAACAGACCATGGGCCATCGAACTAACTATATCAAATGGTGAACGTTTTGTTCTATGGTGCCCATTCAGTGTTCGTAAGAGATCATCATTTTCCTTCATATTTGTAAACTTATGAGTTAACTCTCGAGCTATAGCTTTACAATGATCTCCTAATGTTGCAATGCGATCACACATGAAGGTAATATTTCCAATATACGACTGGATTCCCTTGAGTTCCTCATGATACGTTGATAAGTTGAAATAGACGTATATGTTCCATTCGCTATCAATTGGTTGAATTTGTCCGATGTTTTCATAATAAATACCCACTGACTGGTTAAGCTTTGTGACATTTATAAAGTTCATTGACCAGGCCGGCATAATGACAGCACAGAGGAGTGATGTCATCATCGCTAAGTGACTCAAATTTGTGGCCTTCCGCCTGTTTCTTGATCGTGTTGTTTTTCGCTCTGCTTTTCCTATATTCGTTGGGCTGTTGTTTATTACGGGTTGTTCCTCTGGAATTGTTGCTTCTTCCGCTACTGCAAATAGCAAAAATGTTTTCACTGTTGCAACCCGCACTTTACCGTCTGCCCCGGAATGTGTCTTAATTATTCTTCCAAGAGGCCAATGACTTGGAGGTTCATTAGGTGTTTTGATCAGGACTAGTTCACCAAGTTGAACGTCACGTACACTGTGTTGCCATTTGGGACGTTGTTGCAGTTGGTGTAGATACTCCATTCGCCAGCGATTCCAAAATTGTTGTTGCAGCCGCTCTAGGAACCGCCACCGTGTTAAATGATTTATGTCAACTTCGTTGTCTTTTTCCGTTGGATAGCACAATGGTGGACCCCCAATTAGAAAGTGTCCTGGAGTTAACACATTTAAGTCTTCTACATCATTTGTTAATGGGCATAACGGCCTAGAATTTAAGCACATCTCTATTTGTGCTAACACTGTTGAAAATTCCTCAAAGGTTAAGGTGGTTTCCTTAAAAACTCGCTTGAGATGATGTTTTGTTGATTTTACTCCAGCCTCCCATATCCCGCCGAAGTGTGGAGCTGCTGGAGGGATGAAGTTCCATTTCACTTGAAGTTTTTTCAAATCCTCTTCAATCACATTTTGGTAATCCAGTTTGAATTCACTTACATCTTTCTGCATAATTTTTGTGGCCAACACAAAACACGACGCATTATCTGAAAAAATGTTGCTGGGAAGACCTCTTCTTCCGGAAAATCTTTGAAACGCTCTTAGAAAGCCTCTAGCCGTTAGATCTGGTACTGCTTCCAAGTGAATGGCCTTTGTTGATAAACAGACGAATACACAGATATATCCCTTGAATGATCGTATCCCTCGTCCTTGTGATGATCTGAGTGCAAATGGTCCGGCATAGTCAACACCAACGTTGGTGAACGGTCTTACCGTGCTTATTCTATAGGTTGGTAAATCACCCATTAATTGCTGATTGCCTTTAGCTGAGAATTTGAAGCATACCATGCATTTTCTAATTTCTTGTCGGACAGCACTTTTACCCTTTAATATCCAATAGTCCTGCCGAATCGCAGACAGTGTTAAGGTTGTCGCTCCATGATGTGTCTCCTTGTGGTATTTCCGAATTACTAATGTTGTGAAATTTGATTTGTAGGGCAAGACAATGGGATGCTTGGTGCAATAATTCAGTTCAGAGTGCTTCAATCTTCCACCTACACGTAAGATTCCTTGGGCATCAACGAATGGGTTGGTGCTTATCAGCTTGGATGTTCTTGATAGCTGCTTATTTGACTGCAGTATTTTAATTTCGTTGCTAAAGTGTCTGCTTTGGACGAGTTTAATTATCCGCCTTTGTGATTCTTGCAATTCTTCTAATGATAATGCGCTTGTATTTTTCCCATTTTTGCACCTACAATTTTTAAAAAACCGTAATACATTAGCAACTATTCTTACCAACTTGTCGAAATCAGAAAATTTCTCTGAGACGTCATTTTCAATGCGTTGATGCACAACTTGGTTTACGTGAGTTGAGACGATGCGCTTTTGTTGGTTGCTTTCACAATCAATGCTATTTGGTGACGTTGTATATTCATTTGGCCAGAAAACTTCCGCTTTGCGTAACCAGTTTGGACCATCCCACCATAATTTGTGATTTCCTAGCTTCACCGGACTAAGACCTCTCGATGCGCAATCTGCTGGATTATCAGATGACGATACATGTCTCCACTCATCACATTTGCTCACTGCTAAAATTTGTTTAACCCTGTTGGCTACAAAAGTTTTAAGTTTGTTTGGTTGTTGTCTTAACCAAGACAGCACCACTGTTGAATCGGTCCAGTATACCGTGGAGCTAAAAGATAAATTTAAACTTGAGATTAATCGATTAATTAATCGCGCTAATAACACTGCTCCACATAGCTCGAGCTTTGGAATTGTGATTGTAGACTTTAAAGGTGAAACCCGAGTTTTCGCGCAAAGTAGCATTACTTTGATTTCGCCAGTTTCGTCTTCGATACGCGCGTATACTGCCGCTGAGTACGCTTTCTCAGACGCATCTGAGAATCCATGAATTTGAACAATTGAGTTTTTGTTACAACATATCCATCTTGGAACTTCTATTGTCTGAAGTGTCATCATTTCGTTTGCAATTTTTTCCCATCTCCGAGACAGTGTTGATGGTAAAATGTCGTCCCATTCTATACCAGCAGTCCAAATATCTTGAAAAATTATCTTGATGCTAATAATAACTGGAGACAACCATCCTAGTGGGTCAAATAATTTTGATGCCTCTGACAAAAAATTACGTTTGGTCCACTTTGTTGCTTCAGGCTTGGAGATCTTGTATACAAAGTTGTCATTTACAGGATTCCAATATACTCCAAGTGTTTTGAAGGCCTCGTCATTTTGAAACATCTTGATATTGGTCGGATCTTCAGGAACGTTTTTCAATAGCATTTCTGAATTGCTCAGCCATTTTCTCAGCACAAAACCTCCTCGACGCAATAATTCGATGATTTCCTTTTGTGCATTGAGTGCTTCAGCTACTGTATCCCCTCCAGATAGAAGATCATCTACATAGAAATCATTCAGTACCCTTTCGGCAGCTTCCGGAAAATTTTGATACTCATCCTCAGCAAGCCTTTGCAGCGTTTTGATGGCTAAGTATGGTGCTGACTTTGTTCCGTACGTCACTGTTGTAAGAACAAACTCATTAATTTTTTCCGTTGGTTTCTCCCTCCACAAAATTCTTTGGAGGTTTTGATTCTTCTTAGCAATTTGTATCTGCCGATACATTTTACAAATGTCCGCAGCAAATGCTATCTTGTGTGTTCTCCAACGTAGTAGGATGATAAATAAGTCTTCTTGTAAATTAGGACCGTTTAGCATCTTGTCGTTGAGACTAACTCCCGTACTTGTTTGTGATGATGCATCAAACACCACGCGAAGTTTAGTAGTTCTTTTTTCGTTGTTTATTACTGCATGATGTGGCATGTAATACGCTTCCTCACCAAGTTGTAGCTCTGGTGCCTTGACCATGTGACCTAAGTTGATGTATTCTTGCATAAAGTTTACATAGTTGTCATAGAGGAGCTGGTTATTTGAAAACTTCTTCTCCATACTAAATAGCCTAGCTAGTGCTTTGTTTCTTGAGTTTCCAAGTTTTCTTGTGTCGTTATCATTAAATGGAATTTCTACTGTGTATCTCCCATCATGATCTCTTGCTGTAGTTTTGTTGTAAAATTGTTCACACATTATTTCCTCGCTTGATTGTATTGCTTCTTGTTGTGCTACTTCCTCGATTTCCCAAAATTTTTTGAGGCTATCATCAATGCTAGCATGATTGAGGAAGCATTTAATTTTGTTCTTGTTTCCATCAAACCCACCTGATAAAATCCATCCTAACTCTGTTCTTTGGGCAGTTGGAGACGATGCCGTCCCTTTGATGACCCCGTCTAAAATAATTTGACCGAAGACTTCTACACCTAGAAGTACGTCAATTGTTCCAGGTTGTTGATACTTTGGATCAGCTAATAATATGTTTGTTAAATGTTGCACTCCGGTTCCCACATTTGGATTTACCTTCGTCACTGTTGGAATGATCAATGCATCGGTAGTAAGTTGAAAAGTTGATTCAAATCTTGGACTTATTTGAATTGTTGTTCTGTATCTAGATACGTTTGGGCTTTTTGTTCCAATACCTGTGATTGTTGTTTCGACTCGACGTCGCTTCAGC
This sequence comes from Hybos culiciformis, assembly GCA_964007475.1. NCBI lineage: Eukaryota > Metazoa > Arthropoda > Insecta > Diptera > Hybotidae > Hybos > Hybos culiciformis. The sequence goes on from CAXFZM010000427.1 coordinate 8,380, forward strand.
TTAAGAAGTTGTGCAGCTCTTTCGGATATAAATGAAACTTCTGATCCTTGATCCAGAAGTGCTCTAAATTGATGTGTACTGCTATCGCTTGAACGTAGTTTTATCTCTGCTGTTGCTAACAAAATTGTTGATGCACTATACGTTGTTGTGGCATGATTAGTTTGCGCGCACCCTCTGCTCTGATCTGGAGTTGCTTTGTTTTCAGTTGCTTTAGTCTTGTGAGTCAACGTATGATGTTTTTCTTTGCAAATTCGACAAACATATTTGCTTTGACATTGTGCCACCAGGTGGAAAGGATTCAAACAATTATTACAAAGTCTATGTTTTCTTACCACTTCCATTCTTGCATTAACGTTCAAGGCTTTAAATTTTTCACACTGAAAAATTGTATGTTCTTCACAGCACAAAGGACATTTTAGTTTTGTTTGCAGGAAACTTTTTGCGTTAGATTGTGGATTTGAATGCTGCTTGTTATTTTTGTTTTTGCCAGCTTGAGACTCGGTTTTAATTTTGTTACTTTCTATCGCCTCTAAAGAATTAAATCTAGAATTAAGGAAATTGAAAAAAATTTCTAATTTAGGAATTTCACGCGGATTTATCAACCCATGTTCATATAGTCTACGTGACTCCTTGTCTAGTTTTTCAAGCAACACGTATATTAAAATCGGGTCCCAATTTTCTATGTTCACTTGAAGATTGCCTATAGCTAACAAACATTCTCTAGAAGTGTCATGTAATCGTTTGATATCAGCAGCCTTTTCTACTGTGATAATGGGTTGAGAAAAAAAAGTTTGAAGTTGATTGTGTAACAGTATCCGTTTATTGTCAAAACGATCGCATAAAATTTTCCACACGATTGGAAAATTTTCTTCAGTTATTTGAAAATTTTTAACCAGCTGAGCTGCCTCACCTGTCAAGGTATTTTTGAGATATAGAAGTTTCTGAGCAGGGCCAATGTCCATATTTCGAATAACCATTTCATCAAAAAGATTTTGAAATTGTTTCCATTCCAAAAAATTACCGTCAAATTTTGGAATGTTTGTTTTAGGTAAGCTTAAATTTTTCGAAGATGTTTTACTGTTTGCAATGCCTTCTTGTAATCGCACCATAGCATTGCTGTAATCAATTTCAATATTTTCGTAAACATTGCTGTTTATGTACTCTTCAATTTCTTCACCGGAATTTCTGACTATTTCTAAATGTAGTTTTGTTATCGATTCGAAATATTTTTCTAATGTTTTCATTTTTTGTTGCGCTTGAATTTCAGAAATAGCAAAAATGTTTTCACGCTCGATTCCCCGAACGAACCGTTTGCATAACCGAGTTATTTCGCGTTGAGCTTTTATGGATTCATTTTCGAAATTCAGCCCGGCAAACTCATTTTCCAAATCATCGCTATGATCCGGAACACTTTCAGTTTTATTCTCAGTGGACGTTTGGTCGCTACCAGATTTTTGAAGCTTTTTTTGTAATGTTTCCCTATTTTTTTTTGCATTCAAAAGTTCAGCTTGTTTGGCTACTTCTAGCTCTTTAGCCTCGCGTAACGCTTCTAACGCTTTGGCTCGCTCTTCGCTTTCCGCTTTTTCGATTTGGTTTAAATCATTAATTTTTGTATTAAATTCGTTTAATAAGTACAAATATGTTTTTTCGATTTTATGAAAATATTTATCTACGAAATATTTATGTTCTGCGTTTTCGTTTTTATACTTTTGAATTTCCGCGTCTAATCTTTTAATTTCGTCCCAAATCGATTGAAGTTTTGAAATCCGATTTTCAAAATATTTTTTGTTTTTCCGCGATTCGCTATCTTTACCGTAGTTTTCTTTTGCTTTACGCAATATATCGGCGTTTTGAATTAGTTCATCAATTAATGCTTCCATTTTATTTGGTAATTAATAAAAAAATGAAAAGGTAAAAAAAACTTACGTGTCTGTTTGAAAATTGTTGAGATGAAAACCGCTACACAATTTATGCTTTTTGAATTTTTTCACACTTTAGTCTTAGTTTCTTTATTACACTTTTTTTTTTTTTAAATGTTAATGTCAGAGTTTATTACCAAAAAAATTTTTTTTCAAAAATGTTTCGTTACACCAAAATATTTCAAGATCTAAGAAATTTTTTATTTATACGCACTTCACTGTTTGTTGTTTTTTTTTATTTTTTAAATGAAAATTATGTTCTTTTCTTTTTTCAAAGTTTTTTTTTTCTATTAAAATTTTCAATTTCTTTAAACAAAAAATATTACTTGCTTTCTTTTTCAAATAAAAAAATCACTTTTTCAAATAAAAACTTTCACAATTCTTAAAGCAGATTATATTTTAAAATAACTTTATTTTTTCCTCTACTTTACTGTATTTCTCTAGGTAGGTTTTTTTTCTTTCGAAGGACCAATTATGTTTTTAGCATAACAAATGACCGAACGCCACGAGAGTTTGATTGAAAGTGAACCTTTATTTTCTATAATAAATTTAATGTACTGTACAATTATATTTCTATTTACAATTACAAATGCAATTATTATGAGAGCAAACAAAAGAATTTATACAAAAAACATATATTACATTTCAGAATAAAATTCTTATCGCAAAAAGACGCTTAGTCTTCAAAAAAAGTCAAAAGCAAATTCACAAAATTAACAAGTTTAAGCTACTTTAATTTTCTATAGTAAAAATGTTTTTGGTTTTGTTTTATGTTTGTGAACAGTAATCGAATAGGAAAAAAAGTTGATTTTGCAATATTTTCGTTTCCAAACATCATAATGTCATAAACCCGATAACGACGTATACATTTACCTTGTACTTTATCAATAACCATTTCCTGAAATTGATTAAAAAAAAATATTAAAGTATTCAAATTAAAATAAAAAAGTCATCGCTAAATTTATGGATTTCACAACAAACTAAAACTGGAACATTGAGTGAGCGGTTCCTGTTTTTGCCATAACATAACCATTTTTGAAATAATATTTTTGTAACTTCTGACATTACAAATCCTATTGCATTAATCAAAACTTAGGTGCAAGAATTTTCTTTTCCGGCTAAACAACGCAGAAGTTCATGTCCTTCACCAAATTCGTGTGATTCACCACAATCACACGAAAATCAATTTTTCTTAAATAGGGTTCTTCCAGTATGTGGCTTATCAATGAGGATCTAAAATTATACAGATTTCAATAATAAAAAATTTAGAGATTTAAAATGAAATTTAAATATACCATCCAATTGTTCAGATGACATTCCCATTTGAAATTTTCTCCTGAACAACACTACTAATGGCAAGAGCAGCTTTTTCAATTTGATCTCTTATGGAAGTATCAATATCATCGCAAAGAATATCTTTTAACTGAAATACGGTAATAAAAAAAATTACTTGATTGCTTTCTTGAACTGAAAAAACATTTATAATAAGCGTAATGGACGAAAAAAAACAAAGGACAACATCAAAATTATTTGAACAAAAACCTAGTTTACATGATAGGGTTGAAATGATCAAAGCAATTTTTAATATTTTTTTTCTAAACTACGAGCAAATTCTTTCTTAGGTGGAGTTACATAATCTTGTATTACCTAGGAGAACAAAAATGAGAAAATGATTAGAAATGGAAGATCTGTAAATTTATATTTATTATATTTTTTATAAGTATCTATTTTAAAGTGCCGCACTCTGGAAAATTTTAAAAATTTAGCGTAGTCCAAAATCTGCAAAAATGATATTTTTAATTAAAGATAAAGGGTTTTTTTTAATTTTATTTTAATCTCACTATACGATACTTTGAACAATGCCGAAAAAAATATTTTATTACCTTTATAATAATTAGTTTTGCTATTTCATTTATAATTAAATTTATAAAGCTCTTTTCCACACCACCTTAACCCATTGGTTGTTGGGGAGGTAGAGCTAAGGGCGCGTTTTTTTAATGTGGTTTCCCCAGTAGGCATAATCCACGGAAATTTTTTTTTAAAATAATATAACAAAAAATAAAATTTAAATAACACCAATAAATTTAGGAAAATGATTTCAAGACACTGATAATTTTAATATTTTCACACACTGATAATTTTAATACTTTATCTTTATTTTATTTCTGTTTCTTTAACAATTTTTCTCTTTCGTTTGACTTATGTTTACGATTTGCATAATTTGCATAAAACGGTATTACTTTTTGATTTTTTATAATAGATTTGAAAACAACTGTCGCACATACATTTTTCGCATAAGCTACAATTTTTAATTTCTTCTGTAGCATTTTTTCCACAGTACATACAAAAAGTTTTAGTGTTTTCAGATTGAGACAATAATAATTTTATTGCTTTCTTTCGAAATAATGTTGGATTCGCTTTTTTTAAGTCAGGCTTTTCAGGGTCGACAATTATTTTTTCAGCGAACTCGCAAATAAGCGGTCCGCAACTATAATCATCACTTTGTATATAATGAGCCGGGGGATAAACTGGTCTTAGTTTATTAAATATATTTTTTTCCTTGAAAAATTTATTGAATCTTTTAAGATTATGTTTTATTGCTGTCATATAGGTCCTCTGTGGATCAATTATATAAAATTCTTCCTTTTTGACATTTATCACAGCAAGCGACCAGTGCTGATTATTTAGATTAATTTTTGAAAATATTATATCTTTTTCCTTCAAAAATAAATAATCGGAAGAATTAAAATACGTTAAATCTAGATCTTGAATAATACAACAAGAAAGATTGTGGTCAAGTTGACCAAACATTTCCTTTTTATCATATTTTTTAATTAGACATGCTATGGTTATATCTATTACACTACTATCTAACCATTCACACCCAAAAAGCGTTAAGAAACTTTCTAAAGTTAAAAACTTATTTACATCGTTATTTTTCAACGATTCATTTTCTCTGTATGCTCCTAAAAATATGTGTTCAATTTTGGAACTACTATATTTAGCATAGTATTTTGTGCTTTTAACAACACCATTTTCGTATTTGCATATCTCGTTATTGTTAGTAGAAGTATCAGAACAATCCTCGTCGTCTTCCCATGCTTCAATTTTATCAACTATATGTGGAAGTTTGATTGGTTTGATAAATCTTGGGGAAAACGACAAATAACTCTTTCTTTTGATAGAAGGAGTTTTATTCCAATTTTCAGTTAAATTTAAATTCATTGGATCATCTTTATCCAAAATTAGAGTTTTTATTTTCTTTGGCGTCGAACATAATGAAATTAGGTCTTCTTGTACCTTTGCATAATTGTGCTCCGAATTAATTTCGTATTCACAAAATTTTCTCTTTTTTTTCTTGGCCAAGTATAATGATGGCTTTTTTTCTTTTTTTAACAAACAAGACTTGGTTTGTTCTAAAATCATTTTTTGGGAACAATATTGTTTTTCTTCCCCTTTAAATTCAAGGGTTTTTAAAATGTTACGAGTATTGTCAATGAGAATATCAATTACTCTAGAACTTTTGTTTTTTCCTTCTTTTAGTAATTTATGCTTGTATATATTAAAAAGGCCTTCAACTGGTGCATTACTTGCCATTTTGTTTTTCATTAAGCAAGTCCAGAAAGGAAGGTAAGAAAAATAATGTTTAATGGTATGAGTCAAAAATAATTGATTATTTAACTCATTTTTTACAAAGAAACAGTTTTAGATTCTTCATCTGCAACCTTTTTATTAACTTTTTCTTGTATTATCATAAAATAGCTATAAAACTTACTTCTTTTATAAGTTGGAAGATTTTCCAAATTTTTACTACCAAGCATGAATTTTTCTACTTCGTCGTCATTAATCATGTCATTAATTTTTTCGAAAGAATTATGATTTCCTTCTTTTTCTCGAAGAAAATCATCAAAATATCTGTAACTTGACTCAAAAGATTCATTTTCTTTTGTCTTGGCAGATAAAATTACACAAAAATGTTCGAAAAACATTGCGGCTTCAGTTAAAGAGTTTATATTAAAAGCTGCTCCTAAAATTGATTTAAAAAATATTTTTATTTTTCGATCGGTGAAGTGTTTTGCAACATCGTTGCAAATAATCTTCATAAAGTGGCAGCAACAAAATCGAACTAAAATAAAATCACGTTCACTTGTTTGAAGATTATTATAAACCAAATCGAAACATTTATTAAGGTATATTACCGCACATTCAGAGTGGTTACTATGAGGATTTTCCATAAAATTCCACTCTCTTATAAAGGCATTAACATTAGCAAAGCTGACGTCAGTAACCACTTCATCGATTTTTTTAAAACATTTAAGTTTTTGAAGCGTATTTCTAATGTTAGCTAAAAATGTCCGATCGCATTAGCGTCATGATCACTGCTTATCATGCTAAAAAGGGGCAATACTTTGTTATTTTTTAGCCTCATAACCCCAGTATAAAACAAAACACGTTTTTCAGTTCCTTTTGGTGGTCGTACAATATTACCGGTTGCGTCAAAATACAAAGTTTTTTCCGTACAGAATTCGAAAATTTTTTTAATAAAGCTTTCATGAAATAAGTAAACTGCATACTGATTCATAATTTTTTTTATGTAATGACAATATTTCTGTTTTTCAGAAAGATCTAAAAAGTCATCACTAGCGCAATCAAGTTCTGAGTTTTTTTCTTGATTTACTTTTCGGACTACATATTTACTTTTAATTCCTTGAAGGTTGCCTTTTTCAACAATGGAACTTGCAGCTCGATTCGCCTGTTCATTCGAATAATTGTATGAGTTGTAAGAGCGCAGGTCATATTTCATTAAAAGCCTTTCAATACCCCTGACTTGTGAAGTGAGTCTAACAACTTTTTTTTCCGACTCTTTTATATTTACTCCATGAGTGGGATATTTTGAAGATCTTAATATTTCTACTTTTGCTGAATCAAGAAATATTAAAAACTTATATTTTGTACAATTAAAGTGAGCACAATAAGTATATAATATATACCCCCTTAAAGCTTTATAGAGTGATTTAAAATATAAAATACAGGGGCCAAATTCTATAACTATGTTGTTCAAGACAACATTGTTCATTTTGAAAACAACATTTTTGTGTTGTTACAAAAATTTTACTTTCTATAAGCAATGTTGTTTTCAAAATAAATGTTGTTTTCTATAAGTCTCGACTAAGAAAAAAAAAATTGAAATGCGGCAACTATAACATAATTTACTTCAAATATCTATCAAATTGATGTCAAAAAGAAAAAAATTTAAGGCAGTGTTAGGTAGCGCTTCTCGTGTAATAAAGGTTAACTACAAAATTTTGATAAAAATAAATATTTTCGATTCGGCATCGATTTATAAGAAATTTGTTAACTTTAATTTTATTGTTAAAAATGAAAAACTATATTTTAATTGGATATTTTAATTTTATCTTTATTTTCCGAAATATCTTTTTAAAGAAGTTTTTATCGTAAAATACTGACGCATTTTACAAAAAGTGAATATTTGTATTTGCGGTAATTGCATTTCAATAACGAAAATAAAGAGAGAGAGTATGCAATTATATTATGTGCATAAGGTTTGATACAAAGTATGTGAGTTCAACAAATTTTTTATGGAGGAAAAATTGAAAATGAAAATAAATTAAGAATATTCCAAACGTGTAAAAATATGTTAAATTAACATATTTTGTAAGGCAAAGTGAAGTCATGTTTCGATAATCGAAATAATCTTTGTATAAAACTGGAAACATTTATTTATTTAATTTTAATTCATAATTTAAAATTGTTGCAAAAATTAAGTACCTTTTATCGGGAACAGAGAAAGGGTCTGAAATGTCCGTCAGATGTCGTCGCATTATTCTCTCAACTTTTTTACTTTTTTTTGAATTTTCAATCTCGGACTCGTCCATAATAAAAAAATTAATCCACTTAACCATTTTATTAATTTTTTTTTAATATTTTTAATTTTTTCTTTTTAAATTAAAACAATTTTTTTTTCAAATGTCTAAATTCACCAAAAAAAAATTTAATTTCTATACCAAAAAACCGAAAACAACATCAAATTATATGTCGCTTAAAAAATGTTGTTCGAACAACATTTTTTTTGTTACAGAAAGCAAAACTTAAAATTAATGTCGCTCGAGCAACATTTTTTTGAACAACATAGTTATAGAATCTGGCCCCAGACATTGTTAAATTTTCTGAAATTTCCTCTAATTAAAAATGTTAATTTTTCAGATATGGTAAAACCAATATCTTCGTCTGCAATTAATTGTAATCCAAGGTAGTGAATATTAAATTCACCTATTTTGCGAAACGAATCTTTAAAAGAAAGTTTAGGTCTTACAGAAAGTGCTTTTTCATATTTTATTTCTATATTTGGACTGTTACTTTTACTATAAATAGTTTTTAAAGAGAGATATTTTTCTATTTTGTTTATTTTAGAATCAGGAGTCTTAATCGAATCTAAGTTAAAACTATCAGACTCATTTTCAATCTCAATTTCTTTGATTTCTGAATATTTTTCAATTGCTTCATTTTTTTTAGTTTCAAAGAAGCTTTCTTTTAAATTTTGCTCATTTTTATGAGTAATTTCATTTATTTTCGAGTCTAAATCAAAATTATTATAATCAAATTCGTTAGATTCTAAAATATAAGACTCGAATTTTTCTTTGACTTCTGAATATTTTTCAACTGCTTCGTTTTTTTTAGTTACAAAGAAGCTTTCTTTTAAATTTTGCTCATTTTTATGAGTAATTTCATTTATTTTCGAGTCTAAATCAAAATTATTATAATCAAATTCGTTAGATTCTAAATTATAAGACTCGAATTTTTCTTTGACTTCTGAATATTTTTCAATTGCTTCGTTTTTTTTAGTTACAAAGAAGCTTTCTTTTAAATTTTGCTCATTTTTATGAGTAATTTCATTTATTTTCGACTCTAAATCAAAATTATTATAATCAAATTCGTTAGATACTAAATTATAAGACTCGAATTTTTCTTTGACTTCTGAATATTTTTCAATTGCTTCGTTTTTTTTAGTTTCAAAGAAGCTTTCTTTTAAATTTTGCTCATTTTTATGAGTAACTTCATTTATTTTCGAGTCTAAATCAAAATTATTATAATCAAATTCATTAGATTCTAAATTATAAGACTCTAAATAATTTTTGAATACCTCATTTTTGTTACGTTCAAAGCCACTTTCAGAAGCCTCTTCGTTTTTAGGAATTTTTTTTTTAATTTTTGTAACAAGATTGTCAGGATTCAAGTGATCAATAATTGAATCAGTTTGTAAGCTATTTTTACTTTGTTTCAAACGATGGAAGAGATTATAAAATCGTTTTCTATTTTTTTCTGAATTTTTAATTTTGAATAGCTTTGAGAGTCTTTCATATGATTCATTTTTTTTTCTGTTAAAATCATTTTCCTTTAAATTTAAATATAAAACAGCCATTTCAAAATCATGAAGATCAATGATTTTTGGCTTATTTTCATATTTATAAGAAGCATTAAAATATGCTTCCATTTTTAATAATCTGAAAAATAAGAAAATTATATTTAAAAAGGCAAAAATTAGTATAATAAAAAAAAGTGAAACGGTCATTATTGTTCTACACAAAATTGTTATACTCGGACCGACGAACGCTGAAAGACGTGCTGATTACATTTATGTTGATTATTCCGGATAATATCGACATCGTTTGTTTGGTTCAGTAGTTTGGTTCAGTGTTTTGACATCTTGGTTTGTTTTAAGGTATATTTTTAAGGTATATTATATTTGATTAAATTTCATTCACCAATTTTTAAATTTTACAAAAAAAAAGAAAAAAAAATACACAACCTGGTACAAAAATTCATCTTGTGATGAACAAAATTTCTAGTTATTATTGTATCGAAACCAAAGACAATGGAAGGAAAGAAAGAAAGATTCAAATGTAATGTACATATATTATTTGTTGACGTTACGTAAAAATATAAAATGGATTATATTTTTTGTGTCATCAATGTTAATGTCCATAAATTCGTATCGCGTTCGTCGGGTCCAGTATAACTACAGATAATAAAATAAAAATTTTAATAATAACTCAAACTAATATTAAAAATGTTGGTACATGAAAATGGTAAATATATTGAGTCAATTATAAAATAATTATTTTTCGATATAACTTTATACCCGATAATTTTTTCTATGTTTAATTCCCATGGTTTTAATTGTTGATTAGTCACGATTGTTGATTAGTCACGATTCTATACCCAACCCAAAGAAAAACTTTACTGCCAATAATATCGAAATAAATCCTAAATTTTTTGTTACGGAATTTGTGTGTAATCACTTCCTCTTTTTACGTACCAAATTTGAATGAAATCGGACAAACTTTTGAAGTCCGCTCCAGGGGAGATCCCTGGGTAGGAGGTCCGTGGGTAGGAGGTCTCTGGGTATGAGGTCTCTGGGTCGGATGTCAACAAATTTTTTGTTACGGAATTTGAGTGTAATCACTTTCTCTTTTTACGTAACAAATTTGAATGAAATCGGACGAACTTTTGAAGTCCGCCCACGGGGGAGGTCCCTGGGTAGGAGACCAATCAAATTTTAAAATAGCCTATAATGACCCCGTACCTGACACAAAGACATGGTGTAAGTTTGAAAACGATCGGTTGAGCGGTTTAGGAGCCTATTCGGAACATACAAACAGACAAACATACAAACATACAACTTCTGCTTTATAGTGTAAAGGAAAAAATTTGTTTTTATTTAATGGAAAGTTTTTATTGACTTTCTTATTTATAGTTATTCATCTTATGATGGATCATGGGTTGGACATCTATGTTGTCCAAGACTTCTAAGGCCTATTGAATTCCCTATTCCATAATGACCACTAGCATGTCATTATGGAGATCCTATTGTCTAGGCTGTATTCAGCCGTATGTCCTATTAGAGCGGGACGCGCTTTCGTTTTGGCTGTATTCAGCCGGTTATCCGTATTATATTGCTCGGAAAGCTATCTTACCTGTATTGTATAGCTCAGGGAAGCCGTTTATAGAAAGATGAGATTTGGTAAGAATCTGATTTAATTTTCTAATTTCAATCTTATTTATACAAAATCTTATGTACTAAAATTCTTATATTCTATATACAAATATTATATACAATTTAGTTTATATAATTAATTTTCTTATGTAATATAAAATAGTTTACTATGTCCTAATATGATTGGTTGCCCAATCAAATTAATTATAATTTACAGTAATTCTTATTAAAAATATAAATTTTTTGGGTTCAAAAAATAATTAAAATTTTTATAAATTTAGTTTTATTTTAACGTTAGTGATAACAATATCACTACAGAGAGAGGAGAAAAAAAAATTTTTTGTAAATTTTATGTAAAAAGGAAGAAAAATTTTTTTTTTTTTTTTTTTTTTTTTATTTTAAATTCTATACCTTTTTTAAGTTATTATTATGAATTTTCTTTAATTTATTATTTATTTCTATTATTGAATTTACTCCGTCTCTTTCGACGATTCTATAAGGTCCTTGAAAAGGATAATCTAATTTCTTTCTATTAAAATTTTTTATCATTACCATATCATTTACTTTCAAATTCGCAGGATTAATATTAAGATTGTATTTTTCATTTCTAGCTATTTTATATTTAATTAGTTCTTCTCTAGCTGATTTTAGTGCACAAGATAATTTTAAATTTAATTCGTTTAAATAGTTATCATAGTTTATGAAATTTAGTGGTTCATTATTTTTAAGTGTAATATTTGTCGGTAATTCAGGTGTGTTTCCAAAAATTAATTCAAATGGCGCATAATGAGTGTCTGAATGAGGTGTAGTATTATAGGAAAATAAGAAAAATGGGATTAATTCAACCCAATTGTTGCTATGATTGCATGTTAAAAAATATTCGTTTAGTACTCTGTGATTTCTTTCTACTGAACCTAATGTTTGATGGTGATAAGGTGTTGATTTTTGGTGATTAATATTAAAAGTTTTACAAATGTTCATAAATAGTTCGTTTACAAATTCTGTACCTAAATCAGTTTTGATATTTTTTATATTTCCATATCTTAATATGATATTTTCTGTTAAAATTTTTGCTATCGTAATAGCATCTTTAGTTTCTATAGGAAATGCTTCTATGTATTTAGATAATTCGCATTGAACTGTGAGTATATATCTATAATTATTACAAATTTTTAAAGGGCCTACTGTATCGACTTGTATGGTTTCGAAAGGTCTATTTGGAGTGTCAGTAATTTGTAATGGTTCTTTAATGTTTCTAACTTGTTTTGATTTAATACATTCGTTGCAATTTTTCACGTAATTTTTAATCATTTTATGCATGTTTTTCCATATGTATTTTTGTCTAAGTTTTATTATCATTTTCCTAACACCGATGTGTCCACTTATATTGTTACTATGATTGTCTTTTATTAATTGTTTTATTAAATTTTGATCTGTTATTTCGATAGGAGCTTTGAATAAAATTATTTTTAATTTATTTTTCGAATTATCTTTTTCCTGTAGTTGATTAAATATGTTTTTAAATTCTTGAATGTTAATGTGGTTAAATAAGGTATCATTATTATTTATCGCGACTGTGAAAATTTTATTTTGAGCTAATAATAGTTTCATTTTATTTAAAATTGATTTTATATTAATTCTCTTTTTATTAAAATATATTTTATAATTATTATTGAATGTTATTTCTGTTGTACCAGTTGAAGTTTCTATGAAGTTTACTTTCGGAATTCTTTTTATATCGTTAATTGAGATACTGTGCCAAATGTGTAGATTTTTATTTATAGGGTTTTTAGCTTGTTCTAGTGACCTAGTTACTTGTCTGGTTATCACGTTAATATCTTTTTCTGGCGTAATTGGGATCATAGATTTTAAAATGTTAGAGTTTAAATGTATTCTTGATAAAGCGTCTGCGTTTGTATTCATTTTTCCTTGTTTGTATACTATATCAAAATCGTAATCACTGAGATCTAGTCTAATACGCGTCATTTTAGATGAAGGGTTTTTGTGCGTAAATAATCCTACTAAAGGTCTGTGATCTGTTACGACGATGAATTTTCTGCCATATACATAGGGTCTAAAGAAATTGATTGCCCAGTGAATAGAAAGCAATTCTTTTTCTATTATTGGTTTGTTTAGTTCTGCAGAGTTTAATGTTTTACTGGCATAGCTTATTGGTAAATCTTGTCCAATTTCTCCTTGAGATAAGACTGCTCCGAAGGCGGATTGTGAAGCGTCTGTTGTGATTATAAAAGGTTTGGAATAATCTGGATATTGTAAAATGGGAGGGTTAATTAATTTATTTTTTAAATTTAAAAATGCATTTGTACAATTTTCATTCCAATTAAATATTGATTTCTTTTTTGTTAGATCGTTCAAAGGTTTTGCTATAGCTGCAAAGTTTGGTATAAATTTTCTGTAATAATTGCAGAATGCTACAAAACGTTTTATTTCATCAGCGTTTTGGGGTTGTGGATAATTTTTTACTGCAAAAAGTTTAGTTGGGTCTGTTTTTATGCCTTTATTAGTTATTAAATGGCCTAAATAAATTACTTCTTTCTGTAAGAAACTACATTTTTCTGGATTTAGCTTTAAATTATATTTTCTTAATCGTTCAAATACTTTTATTAAGTTTTCGTTGTGGTGTTTAATAGAACATCCAAATATTATTATATCATCAACATAAATAAATGATTCTGAATTTAAACCTGATAAAGCAATTGTTAACATTCGCTGAAAACTATTTGAAGAGATTTTTAAACCAAATGGGAGTCTTTTAAATTGAAAATGTCCATTATTAGATGAAAATGCTGTACAAGGTCTTGAATTTTTCTCTAATTCGATTTGGTGAAAAGAACTGACCATATCTAATGTGGTAAAGTATTTTGCTCTTCCTAAATTATCTAGTACGTCTTCTAATTTGGTCAAAGGAAATTTGTCATTTTGAATTTTTTTGTTTAGTTGACGGAAATCTACTACTAGTCTCCATTTTTTGGTGTCATTAGAGGATTTCTTTGGTACTAAGAGTAAAGGTGAGTTATATGGACTGTAAGAGTGTTCAATAATGTCTTCTTTCAATAATTTATCTACTTGATCATTAATTTCTGTTAATTGCGAATTTGGTAATCTATAGTTTTTAATATAAATAGGGTTTTTATTTTCTAAGGCGATATTTTGTTTATAAAAATTATTAGTCGTTAATGAGTCACCTGGTAAGTAAAATATATCTTGGAATTGTTTGCAAATTTTAAGTGTTTCATTTTGAGCTTTTGGGTCGTCTGGGTTAATGCTTAATATTTGTTCTAAATGTAATAATCGATCGTGATCGTTATTTTCAATATTCACTATGTTATAATTGTTTAAAGGTACTGTTTTAGGCTTATAATTTTTTATGATCATTGTTTTATCATTAGTATTTAAAATTTTTACATTCGATATGCCATTTTTGGCTATAATCGTGTTGGCTATGAATATTCCTGGTGTTATTTCTTCACTCAGGACAAGTGTCTCTTCTGTTCTCTGAACATGTAAAGGACATATAATTTCAGTTCTGGCTGGTATCACCAGTTGACTGATACAATTAGAATTAATGGGTATATTTATTACCTCATCACTTATCGTAAGTGATAATTCATTTGTTTCAAAATTAATTAATGCGGAGTATTTCATTAAGAAATCTCGGCCTAAGATTCCATCCGTTTTGATTGGAAATTTATCTTCTACACAGTGTAGATTTATAAAACATTTTTTGTTTTCAATAATAAAATGTGTTTGTAGTGTGCCTAAAGATTCATGTATGTTATTGCCTATTCCTGTAATTTTGCAAGTACTATTATTATTAATGTCAATTGAATTTGTGAATTGTTCTTTGATGACAGATATGTCTGCACCAGTATCAATCATGAATTTAATTGGATTATAATAATTGGGTCTTTGCATTAGGATAAAAAATGTTGGTGAATTGTTTTTAAAATTATTTATTGTATATTTAAAGCATTCATTTCCCCGATTACCGTTTGACCCGAATCGGGGGTACGTCCGTTTCCCGATTCTAATGCGTTAACGTTCCTATTATTAAAATTTTGGTCATCGTTTCTACGATTGTTACTATATCTGTTATTATAGGAATTATTATTCCTGTTATTATTAATTGGTTGAGAATTATTGTAGTCTCTATTTCTATAATAGTCAGTGGGATTCGTATGTTGCTGATTTCTATTATAGTTATGATTAGTATTTGATCTATGATTACTATTGTTCATATTATTATTACTAGTACGATTATTATGATTATTATGATTATTTTGATTACTATGATTATTATGATTATTATGACCATTCCTTGGTCTATTGTTATTATTAAAATTATTGCTAGTATTTCTATTATTATTATAATTTCTTCTACCATTATTTCTATTATTATTGTTGTTATTATTCCTACTATTACTTCGATTTGAGTAGGTATTTATATTATTACTATCATTATTATTATTATTACTATCTATTTCCAAAATAAGTTTTATTGCTTCTGTAAAAGTTTTTGGTTGTGCCGCTAAAATGACTGATTGTATGGGTTCTACTAAGTTTGTCTTAAGGCATTGCAGAGCAAATTTATCATTAACTTTTATTATTACAGCTTTTGCGTCAGCTGTCTCATTTTTAGACTGTATCATATTTAATTCATTTATTAGCATTTCTAATTTTTCAGCATATTTTGTGGCTGATATTGACCTATTCTTTCCTAATTGGTCGATTTCGTTGTGTATTTTAGTATAGGTTCTAGTGCTCATGAAATTATTATTTAAAATTTTTTTTAAATTTTCAAGTGTTGTAGGTTCTGTCTCATTTATAATTCGATTTTTCACCTTTTGTGATAATTTTATATTATAAATGAATTTTATTAATTTTTCTCTATCTGCTACTTTAATATTATCGTGAATGTATTCCGTTATGCTTATGAATTCTTGCAATTTAGCATAGGAACCTTCGAATAATGGGATTATTTTATTTACATTTGCTATGTCAAAATCCATCTTATTATTTATGATTTCTATCAAGTAAGATTTAATTAATGTCACGTATTTCGAATACTCTGTTCTTAAACTTGTCTTCCCTGTTCTCAAATTTGATTCCCTAACAGAGCTTATAAATAGCGATTTGTTGTAAATTACCTTAGTTAATTCAGCCTTTGCTGCAGAGATATTAAACTTTGTTTTTATTATATTATTGTAGAGTTCTTCTAATTGTTCAATTTCTTTTTGGAATTTCTCAAGGGTCATGCTATGAAAAAATTCTTGTGTGCAAAATTTGAATTAAACCGAAAAATATTTTTAATTGATAATTTAATCATAGAGGGACAGAAAAAAAAAATTTTTTAGGTTTTATTAATTTTTTAATAGGGTATAATTTTGTTGCTTCCTATGATAATTATTTAAAATCATTAAATATATTTGGGTCATTCATTAATTTGTTAATAGGGTATTGAAAAATATTTTTTAGGGTCTTTGCTAAATTTTAATGCAATTTTAATATTAACATCTTTTTCTTTTTTTTTTTTGAAATGTATTGGTACGGTATGCAAAAATTTTTATCTCTTTTATATATTTTTTTTTGTAAAATATCTAGGTAGAATTATTTTGATAGACAAGTGTTCTTTTTTTTTTTTGATAATAAATTTTATTTGAATATCGGGGTATTCATAATATAGTTTTATATTCGTAATAATTCTTAGAATTCTTTGGGGTATTCTTGAGTAATATTCTTAATTTTTATAAGGTTTAACATTTGGAAATTTTTTCTTATGGTAATTTATAATACTAATAATTAAGTAAAATTTTTGTATTTATTCATTATTTCTGTTTTACAATTAAATATTTTATAATTTTATAATTTAATATAAATTTTTAATTTATAACAAAATTTTTGTTTTTTTTTTTTTTGACAATTTTATTTTAAATTTTTTGCGTTTTGTATGTGTTTAAGGTTTTTGTTAAACATTTTGGTTATTTTTGTTGAAGTTTTGTGTAAATGTCGGTCTTGTTTGATTCTTCTTATTTCGTCTAGTATTGTTTTGCGTTGTGTCTTGTTTGTTTTAGTTTGTAAAATTTCTTGTAGTTTTTGTAATTCTTTCCGGAATTTAACAAGTTTCCCGGCACGTTGCCTCTTCTTTGGTTGCTGTTGTTCTTGCTGTTGTTGTTGATTTTGTTGTTGTCGTTCTTTATATTCTTGAATTGTAATTTTATTCTTTTCTGGTTTTTGTTCCATGTCTTGAATTCTGTATCATATTATAAATTTTGCGGTTTGCAGGATCGCCATGTAAAGGAAATAATTTGTTTTTATTTAATGGAAAGTTTTTATTGACTTTCTTATTTATAGTTATTCATCTTATGATGGATCATGGGTTGGACATCTATGTTGTCCAAGACTTCTAAGGCCTATTGAATTCCCTATTCCATAATGACCACTAGCATGTCATTATGGAGATCCTATTGTCTAGGCTGTATTCAGCCGTATGTCCTATTAGAGCGGGACGCGCTTTCGTTTTGGCTGTATTCAGCCGGTTATCCGTATTATATTGCTCGGAAAGCTATCTTACCTGTATTGTATAGCTCAGGGAAGCCGTTTATAGAAAGATGAGATTTGGTAAGAATCTGATTTAATTTTCTAATTTCAATCTTATTTATACAAAATCTTATGTACTAAAATTCTTATATTCTATATACAAATATTATATACAATTTAGTTTATATAATTAATTTTCTTATGTAATATAAAATAGTTTACTATGTCCTAATATGATTGGTTGCCCAATCAAATTAATTATAATTTACAGTAATTCTTATTAAAAATATAAATTTTTTGGGTTCAAAAAATAATTAAAATGTTTATAAATTTAGTTTTATTTTAACGTTAGTGATAACAATATCACTACAATAGGTATACTAGCTGTACCCGCACACACGTTGTTGTGGAACACACGTTTTAAGTGAAATTTTTGTTGCCAGATTGATGAACAATTATAGGAGCTAGTTATTTTATAAATTTGGGAAAATATCTAAGAAGAATTAATATTTATCTTTTCTAATTATTCAACACTTAAATTGAATGAAATCGAATGATATCCTTCCATTTAACAGGTTTCCAAACTAAACCAAATTTGTGTTTTTATCCATTTCCTCTTTTTATGAATCAAATTTGAATGAAATCGGAAGAACTTTTGCAGTCCTCCCCGGGACGGATTTCAGGGTAGGGTGCCATTCAAATTTTAAAATAGCCTATAACGACCCCGAGACAAAGAGAAGGTGTAAATTTTTATTTATTAGTAATAAAGAAATTGATTTCTATATATTCGAAGAGACACCCTAAAAAGAGGGGGCCAAATTTTTTGTTACGAAATTCGTGTGTTTAATCATTTTTATGTACCAAATTTAAATTAAATCGGACAAACTTTTGAAATCCTCTCCTAGGGTAGGAGCTAGGAGGTCAATAAATTTTTTGTTACGAAATTTGTTTGTAATCATTTCCTCTTTTTACGTGTCAAATTCGAATGAAATTGGACGAACTTTTGAAGTCCGCCCCCATGGGAGGTCCCTGGGTAGGAGGTCGCTGGGTAAGAGGTCAACAAATTTTTTGTTACGAAATTTCTGTGTAATCAGTTTTTCTTTTTATATACCAAATTCGAATGAATTCGGACGAACTTTTAAAGTCCGCCCCGAGAGGTGGTCCCTGGGTTGGAGGTCAACAAATCTTTTGTTACGAAATTTGTGTGTAATCAGTTCCTCTATTTACGTACCAAATTTGAATGAAATCGGACGAACTTTTGAAGTCCGCCCCCGGGGGAAGTCCCTGGGTAGGAGACCAATCAAATTTTAAAATAGCCTATAATGACCCCGTACCTGACACAAAGACATGGTGTAAGTTTGAAAACGATCGGTTCAGCGGTTTAGGAGCCTATTCGGAACATACAAACAAACAAAGAGACAAAGAGACAACTTCGGTTTTATATATATAGATATAGATAGATAGATAGATAGATAGATAGACAGATAGATAGATAAAAAAATATATCTTCATGGTTCATACACTTTTGTTCAATTTTTAAAAATTATCAACATTTTGTGCTTTTAAACTGTATTACCTCCTTAAAGTGCCTATAATAGAACAGACTACCTCCAATATTAAGTAGGTTCGTCCAAAATAAAAAAAAGGTATCATATTTGGACACAATAAAATTTTAACTTATTACAACAAAAAAAAAAAATTGTTTCCTTGTCTAAAATTATTTTCTATTTTCTTACTTACCTATGTAAAGATTAATTTATTTAATTTTTTTTTTTGGTATTTCACTTAAATAATTATTTTTTATCTATATAACTTCTTTTATTTTCAATTTTATAAAATTTGAATTCGCTTATAAAAAAATTTTTATTTTCCTTTTTTCAAATAAGCTCAACACAAATTGTTAATAAAGTTTTTAAGTTTTCACCTCAACATTTTCCTAAAGGGTCCCAACACGCTCGAATAAGAGCTGCGCAGGCAACCGGAGCGTGTAAGTCACAAATTTGCACAGGTTTTGCGACCTGTGCAAATACTAAATTTAGTATTTTTTACCTTTGCCAGAGTTGAAAAACTGAAGGAACGCGGTCAAAGGTTATAAAAATGCAAGTTTGTTGATAAATGTTTTTCTTGTTTTATTTTTTCCGTTGTTTTTGTTTTAACTTTTGTTTCATAATTATTGAAAGGCCTCAAACCGCTATTGCATCAGACCTCATTTCCTTTGGGAGTGTGCAGTTTTACCGGAGCGTATATGGGCACTCGTAGGCAAACCGTCAGGCCAGCCGGAGTGTGAATGGGGCCCTTAACGTTACCACAATAATTCCCTTAAAAAAGTATACAGGGTGGAGTTACTTTTTTTTCTTTTGATAAAAATTTGTAATCAAAATTCAATAAATTTAAAAATAAATTATTTTTTAATTAATATTAAAAAATTTTGATTGATTCACAGATTTTAATTATAATACTGATGTTATTTTGATTTCGATTACGATTTCGTACAAAGTTCTAAAGTTGACCGTACTTTAAATGTAACAGGTGAAATCATCTCTTTTAAATCTTTTTATTTTTTGAAAAGATGCAAGAATAAATTTCACTGATTTTCAAACAGAAGAATAATGTAATTTCCATTTTAATTTATAAACTTCTCGTTGGTTTAAGAGGACACTGGACTCAAATTTACCACGTTTAGACCTCCGACGAAAGCAAAATTTGAAATTGTTTTTGAAATAAAAAATATATTAAGCACAAATATTAAGTTTCATTCAATACATCTTTTAGCTACAAAAATTCGTTGATTTATAAAAATCGGTTTATTTATAAGAGAGGCACTATTTCACTCTAGTAGCTTCTCAAAGATTTTAAAATCTAGATGTCAACCGTAAATTTTCAAGTAAATTATTATTAAGACTTATGTGTCTTATAAGTCTTATGTGTAACGTTTACATTCAAAATGCATTTATTGATTTTTCTTTATTAATTTTTTTTCTAATGGATAATAATATACATAGATCAGGGGCGGATCTGGACCAAGTTCCTGGAGGGGGTAAAATTAATTTATGAGCAAAAAATCTGTAAATATTTAAAAATAAAAATCCATGAATTTTTGATTTTTTTATACTATGTATATATTGTTTTTGTTATTATTATAATTATTAATATCATAGCATTATTTATTAATATTATAGCATTAATTATTAATATTATAGCATTAATTATTAATATTTAGCAATAATAATATTACAAAATGAAGTCAGCAAATCTTTTTTTGGTTGCAAAAATGTCAATGACATCGCTCACATCTACTACAACATCGCGATGAATATGAAGCAATGCAAGTCCGCAAAATCTATTTTGTTCCATAGTAGATCGCAACCATGTTTTTAATTGGCGTAATGTCGAGAAACTACGTTCGGCAGTCGCAACACTTATTGGAAGTGAGCTATATAATTGAATACTCTTTTTAATAAGGGGAAAAAGAGTTTCATCACAGCAATCTAAAATTTTTAAACCATCGATTTCAGGATTTTCTGCAGTCTCACATTTACACTTCCAAAACTCCAACTCAGAAAATAATCTACTAGAAATAATTGGAAGCGAATCCCCACAAAAAGGGCTCAAAATTTCAGCAACTTTTACACTTAATTCTTTCAGCTCCTCGGTAGTTTTTAGATTAATGTAATTAGGCATAATCTCATTTATGTGTAATTTTTTGAAAAAGTTTTTATTAAACCTAGTTTCTATATCCAATAAAATATCATCTAGCAAAGGAATATATATTGATATACGATAATAATCCTCAGGACATGAAGCATTAACGTTATTCCTATGAATTTGTCTTCCTATAATACGAGGCATTGAAATATCAATGCCAAATGAATCATGCATTATTTTTACATCATCAAAAATTAATTTAAAATAAGAATTTGCATCTGTGCGTTTTTTTAAAAGTAAATTTCTTAGTACTTTGATAGTGTTTTCGGCATCAATTTTTAATAGTGATTTTTTTTGAAGAAGACAACTGATCGAGGAAGATGTTCCCAACAAATCCGATAAAACACATAACGATGTAATAAATGATGTTGTCATTAGACTATTTAATAACATTGTTGCCCTAGACGATGTTTCAGTATCTTTCCAGTGCGATATATTTTCCAAAGAGCTGATTATTTCGGTTAATGAGCTTTTGAACCTTAAAACGGATTCATGCCTCTCGATCCACCTCGTTTCACATAGGCTGACAAGTTGTTTTTTGCACGCAAAAAATTTTATAATTTGATTTCGTTTTGCGGATGAATTGAAAAATGCAATCACTTCTTTCATAAGTGAAACCGTATTTTGAATAGGTTTCACTTTAGAGCTCTTCGAAATTGATAAATTTAGTGCGTGATTGTAACACGGACAATAAGTAGCGTTAACTAGTTTTTTTTGTAAATGGGCAACTGCACCTTTTTTCTCAGACGTCATAACGCTACAACCATCTGTTGATATACCAACACAAAATTTGAATTCAAGTCCAAGCTTACTTAGAGCTTGTTCCACCGTTTTGGCAATAACTTCTCCACTTACTACAGGTTCGCTATCGAAATCGGCAAAGTTTTCCTTATGGCAATCAATAAAACTCAAGAAGTCTTCTCTGATATTTCCTTCGAAAATATATCTTAAACTTAATGACATTTGAGAAATTCGATCAATATCGGTAGTTTCGTCAAAAACTATGCTATAGAAATTTGCTTCTTTAACTCTTTTAATAATTTTTTTCAATATTATATCCCCGCAAATCGATAGAAGCTCATTTTGTGTTGTTTTGCTTATGTATGTAGCCCTTGAATTAACATTTTGCAGGTGTTGTTTTAAAGTTAGGTCATACTTTGCGCGATATTTTAACAACTCTCGAAAATTACCTTCATTTTTGTGATCATGATCTTCAGTCATTTCTTCTGACATTTGTAATGGTCCGTCATCTCTATGGCCTCGTAGGCTTATATTTTGCCTTCCAAGAAATCTATTTTCTAAAATTTTTTTTTTTCTTTGGTCATCTAATTGGTTTCGAATATCTTGTACCGGATTGTTAGTTGCAGCTAAAAATTGTTTTGCTGATGCAACTGCATTTTTATGATACAAATGAGAATCATGTTCCACCAAAGCTCCGTCTTTACCGGTCAATTTTGAATACTGTGTTAGCGGCTTAAATACTAGTTTGCTTAAGTTACTTTGCTTATTCACACCACCCATTTTAGCAAAAAAAAAACAATATTTGCAAAATGCACCATTACACATTTTTGAAAATATGAGCCATTCGTAATTTTTAAAATGTTTTTCAGATAAATAACATTTTATTTCTTTACCACATTTTTTATGCGTGGAGTAAACCGACTTATTTTCTACGTTGCCTTTGCTCTGTAGCAGTTGAATTTTGTCATAATCTGAAAATTTATTTTGAAAATGGATGTATGTTAGCTAAAAAAAATAAGAAAAGCTATCGGCCTCAAAATCGTATACACAAATTGGTAGAATTAAAAAAACTAAAACTGTTTTTTGTTCAAATTATATCCGAGGGGATTTCTTAAAACCTCCAGTCTACAGCAATTTAGCTTCTTGATTTTGAGTACAACATTTTATACTAACAGACGTAGAAGTACCTGAAATATTTTTTTCTAAAAAGAATCCGATATCATTATATGACACGTCTCCTTGTTTTTCAACTACTTCTATTTCTTCTTCTACTGCACTTATTTCCATTTCCACTGAACTTATTTCATTTTCAACTTCTTTTGTTTTTTTTTCAACCGGCTTAAAAAAGCTATTTATTGTTATTTTTCGCATTTTAATTTAATTAATTTTATTAATTTATTTTAATTTTATACCTCGAACTAAAAAAACACGAACTAAATAGTTATTATCAAACTAATATAAATGCAATTAGAAAACAAAAAACTTTTGCTTGCATGTATGTATTTGTATAGATACAGGATTTTCAAAAATATTTCTACACATTTTTATTATTCTTATCAAAGAAAAAAAAGAAGTAGACTTTTGAAAAATTTGTATAACGAAATTTTCATAGTTTAAATGTAAACTATTCTGGGCCAAGAGATATATTCGATGCATATATTTTTTTCTTTTCCTGGATTCTGGGGGGGTAATTACCCCCTTTACCCCCCCCACCCCTTGAATCCGCGCCTGACATACATAGATAACTATTTATATAATTAATTCATGTTGTAATTGCAAAAAAATGTTCATACTATTATTTTAGCATAATTTAGAACAAGAGGTTGACATTGTATCTAATTTATCGAGTTCTACATCTAATGGGTTTATCAAATATTCCTGTACCCTGTTGTATACTATATATTGAATTTTGTGGTTTACAAATTACACCACACTTATTTTTTTAAATATTTGTGTTGTATTCAGTAAAATTTAATCGCCCATTTTGTGTTGAAGTAAGAAAATAAGAAAAAAAAATATTAAAAAAATTTAAAAAAAAACTTTTTGATTTTAAATAAATTTTTTTTTTAATTTGAAAAAAAAAAAATAAAAAAATAAATTAAAATAAAAAAAGGACCAAAATTAATAATACAGTAATTAAACAGGTAAGTTTTTTATTTAACTTTTTATCTAGTTTTACCTAAAATTTAAATTAATTTTAAGCGGTTTGATTTGAAAATGCCACTATTTTTTGTGACAATTTTTTCTTGAAAATTATTTTTTTTTCGTGCCCGATTTGCCCTATTTTTGGGTACGTGGTAGAGGCGGACTCTAAAATGTTAAATCCGAAACGGTTTTTGCGGGAACGCCCCCATTTCGGAGTTATGGCCCTTCAAAATTTTCATACGTCACTTCATACGTTTTTTAAACAGAACTTTCTAAAAAATTTAGCCCCAAGAACAGATTTCTGTTTAAAAATCGTATGAAGTAACATATAAAAATTTTGAAGGGCCATAACTCCGAAATTCTGCAAAAACCGTCTCGGATTTAACATTTATTACCTACCTCTATTACCTACCCAAAAATAGGGCAAATTGGGCAGAAAAAAAAATTTTCTCCGTACAAAAATGTATGAAAACTTTAGGGGCACTATCTCCGAAACGAGGCCTTTGCCCCAAGAACTGATTTCAGTTTTGGGAGTTTGGGCATCGGCTCTATCCCCCCTTCAAGTTTCATCCCATTCAAGGAAACTGTAGTTACGCCAATTTCTATTATTTCTTTTGTGTTAGTATTACCTATATAATATAAAAAATTAATTTTTTTTACGATGCCTTTAAAACTTAATGCTGATGATGTGAAAAAGGAGATGGATCTTTTAAAAACTTACGTTATGGAGTTAAGAGACCAACTCCTTCAACTAATCCAACTCCATCAAACCACACAGGTGTCTATTTTTAGATTGCCAGAAGAGCAACCAAGAGAACAGCAGCCACGAGAAGAGCAACCACAAGAAGAACAGCCAAGAGAAGAGTATCCAAGAGAAGAACAGCCACGAGAAGAACATCCAAGAGAAGAACAGCCACGAGAAGAACAGCCAGGAGAATCAACAGTATCGGTTGTTCGGACTTATAATTATTTCAATTATGGTAATCGAAATAATAAAAATTCGTCCTATTATCGTCGCGGTAGAGGTGGTGCTCGCGGTAGAGGTGATGCTGGAAGTAATCGTGGAGGGGGTGGTAATCGTGGAGGAGGTGGTAATGGTGGAGGAGGTGGTAATCGTGGAGGAGGTGGTAATCGTGGAGGAGGTGGTAATCGTGCAGGAGATGGTAATGGTGGAGGAGGTGGTAATCGTGGAGGAGGTGGTAATCGTGAAGAAGGTGGTTATCGGAATAACCAATGGAGAGGAAAGAAACCACAAAACTAAGTAAGTATAAAAATTTATAGATATAATTTTTCTAGCTGTAGCTTGGATGGGAATAACTCTTGGTACTTAAATATGTACTATAAAATTCGCTCATATATTATTATTGTTGATTTAATATTTCTTTGTTACAAAAAAATCTAAGCCCGAATTCTATAACATTTTTATTTTTTTTGTTAATTTAGTTTATAGAATTTGGCCTGAACTTTTTAAATAGCGATCATTTTATTTTTTATCAAGATTAATTAACAAATGATTTCTTTAGTCCCATTATTTAGATACATGATTCAGTCAATACTAAATGAATACTGGATCAGTTTATTTTAGGATTTATGTTTGCATGTAGAATACAAATAATTATATTAGGCTTGATAAAATAATTATAATAACAATTTCGTTATTTTTTTTTTTTTGTTTATATTTTGATGATAAAATCAATTGGGATGTCTGAAATAAAAACGGCATCAATCTATGGTGCAGATGAAATGAATGGCACAAAGAAACATCAATAATTAATATAAAACTAAGTATAATATATAATTTACCAATCGGAATTATTTAATATTCCCTTTCGGTTGCCAGTGTTTGCCTAAAACTCTTATCGTAACCAATTTTTTTTTTATAATTTTCGTTATTTTTAAATTTTAAGTATTTTATAAAATTATAATATAAACTTATAACTTATCAAAACTATTTTAGGTAAAAAATTCGATTCGAATTTTATATGATATCGAAGCAACTAGTAGCTTCATCTTGAAAGCTGTTTTGATTTAAATTAAAATTATTTTTAAATATTAAAAGCTGTAATATTACAAACAAAACTTAATTTAGACACAACTTGATCAAGAAAAAAAATTCTAAATCGATCCACATTTTCAATTATATAGTTTAATGTTTCAAATGTATTCCACATAATTTTTTTATAATCGAAATAATGGACTCAGTAGAAAAATATAAATATGTATATTTCAATTTACTTCTCTTTGATTGATTTTTTTTTGATAATACATATTTCTAATAAAAAAACTGCAAACCATATCTCACTACATTTTAAATTAATTAAGTTTAATTTTAGTTGAAGCCGATCGTGGCAAAATATTTCATAGGGAATATTTTTGATTTTAGTTAAAAAATTAAAAATAGTCTACTGTTAATCTGAAGTACATTTTCAAGACAAAAAGGTTGCTGAATATTTTATTTATAGGACTCTATGTCACTTGAATATACTATCAAAAATAATGAGAGGTCTAATTCGCTTCTAGTAAACTAATATAACAAAGTGAATACTGAAATTATCATAAAATAATTTAAATATTTTTAAGGAATCAAAATATTAATATATCGTGTAGTTTTGGCAAATTATTTTACATGATTAAAAACACTTAGTTGATATTTATATATATCATTTATTTGATTTTTTAAGAACATAATTTTATAGATTAACGCCTTTGAATTTGTAGATTTTAACTTTTTTTCTATTAAACAGATATATATTTCATATAGAATTTTCTAAAAGGGCAAATAAAATAAAAAAAATTATTATTTTTTTTTGCAACTATTGTATATTTTTATACAAAACACAAATTTTTTTAATTATATTGAAATTCAAAAAAAAAATTATATATTAAAAGAAACAAAAAATAAATATAAACTAAATTTTTATACGAAAACTTTTTATTGTAAACTATTACAAAATATATATAGATTATATAATTATATAAATAAAAGTGTACAAAAAAATTGAAATTGAAAAAAAATATATAATTGTCATATAAAGTAAATGAAATAAAAAAAAAGATTTAATTTAAAATTATAGATATTTTTTTGTTATTTTTAAAGAAACTTTTAATATTAAGAATGTGCCATTGTTTGTTATAAAAAACATTGAAAAAAAAAAACAACTTGAAATTTTCACTTAAAAAAAAAAAGAAAAGAATCTCAAAAATGTTGAACAGAAATTATTATGGTAAAAATTTGAAAAATTTTATTTAAAAAAAATATACCTATTGAGAAACTATATAAAAAAGTTAAAAAATTTACTGGCATTTTGTAAATAGATAGTTAGTTGCATTTGCATCAAATTGAAACTTCAGTTCAGACAGGAAGTAATATTTGTCATACCTTCTTGGGGGATACTCCCCTAACTTTGATTATATTTTCTATTTTCTACAAAGAAATTACAGAAGTAAATAGGCACCAACTACCTATTTCTCAAATACTAATAAAACTAGAAATAAAAACAATCTGGTGTTACCTTTCTTACCCCTGTAATATATCTAGTATCTACCTATGCCTGTTTGATCTGAAGAACTAGTGACATTGATAAATATTTAGATTACTATATCTTATGATGTGAAGTTATCCATTATTTTGTAGTAATACCGTTGTGTATATATTACCCTCACAGGGTCACACAAAAACTTTTTTAAAGACGGGCGGCGTAACGAGAAACAGATTGTGGTTCCTGCAAATCCCGTAAAAAAATACACTGAAGACCTTCTACCGCCTAGCCGTAGATAAGTTAACTAACAGCTCATCAGGGACTTGCGAAAATTATTTATTATTTAGATGAATTTCATAAGAAAGGACGATAGTCCCTAAAAGAATTAAATCGCTTAGTTATTCACACAGTTCTTCACACCGATTTATTATCGAGAATTCTCTTAAAATGTATAATTATGTATACTGCAACGATTGTTTCTTTGTTTCGATTTTTAATGGTAAAATCTTATTCTGTTCTTTATATTCTCAAACCAAATAAAAAAGTATTAAATATTTTTTTTCCATAAATCATTTAATTCGTTTTTAATTAATTTATATCTTTTTTATATTAAATACCATAGTCCAAATATATATTTAATAATGTAAGATGTAGTGTCAGTAATTATTTTTAAAGTTTCTTGGACGAAAGTGACTTGGCCCGAATGTGACAACAATGAACAATGCAAATATCCCATCGAATCTAGTGGCAAATGCTTTATATCCAAAGACTCATAAACTTGGTGAGCTGCATGACCACATCCAAAAAAATTGTAAATTTTCAAACATAATAATTTAACATGAAAATTACTTGGGCTATTTTTTAACACAAATTGAAGAAGACAAAGGGCTTCAAGTAAATGCGATGAAGTTTCTTCTTGAATTGATTTATCGTGCATAGTATTAGCTAAAAAATAAAAATAATTGAATACATGTTATATTACTCGTAATTTTTCCCGATTTACTGATAAAATGTGAATATATAATATCTCTTTATTTCTTTATTGAAACACGCAAAGTTCATAATTAATGAAATTTGGTCACTAACAAAATTACATACCTGCTAATAATGAGTAAGTATCTGAAGTACCCATATCGGTATTTGGTAAATTATTATATTACTTAGTTACTTAGTTACTTAGTTACTTAGTTACTTAGTTACTTAGTTACTTAGTTACTTAGTTACTTAGTTACTAAGTTTATTAGTTACTTAGTTACTTAGTTACTTAGTTACTTAAATAGTTACTTGAATAGGCCTGACGGCAGAACTTGAAAATCTAAGGATGAGGAAATGTGGGCTAGATCTCAGTCCAACTACCTACCAAGTTTCATCAACGGCTCTGCACTATTAGTGAAACTGTACAAGTAATTTGAATACCACTTTTTTTTTTGTTACCAAAAACAACCTTTTTTTCATTACAGTATTCATTATTTTGATGCAATATTAACAAAAATTAGTAATTTAATTTATTTAGGGCTTTAAAAGGCTTTTTTAATTAAAAAATTCAAAAAAAAAAAATATTGGATAAGTTCGCGCAAAAAGTTTGCGCAAACTTTGGCTAAGTATTTTTGGCTAACTTCACCCATATAAATAAAGTCCATTGGTGGCATGTTAAGTTGTCACTCGAACAGCGAAGATGTATCGAACATCGAAGCGAGTGGATTTTTTGGCAACATGTTAAGATTTTCTCGCTTCGATACTTTCGAAAATCATTTTCTGAAATGATTTTTGACGTTAAAAAAAACAAAAGCAAAAAGTAAATAATAATAAATAATTTTTCATACCTAATTATTTTTATTTACATTTATTAAAATTATTTTTTTTAATTTTTATAAATAAAAATGTTTACCTACCTTTAGATTAATTTTTTTTTTATTAATATTAAAATAATTTTCTTTTAATTATTTTATTTTTAAATAATTAAAAAAAAAATATTTCTGTTTATTCAAAATTAATTTTTATAAATAATTTTGAATAAAAATAATTTCTTTTTTCATACATTTTTTTTATTCGATTCCGTATCACTTGAAAAATTTTTTGTGATACCGTAGCGAGAAAACGTAGAAGCGATTTTGTCATAACATACTGCCATTCGATCGAATATCGAATATCGAATTTTTCGAAATCTTAACATCCCACCACATCAGTCCAAAAGCAGTCTATTGTTTGTAGCCATTGTTATTTCATAATTTAAAGCTTGAAGCTTAGCAAGCTGTGAAAAAAAAGGTTGCAAAAAATATCACTGAAAAAAATCTGAAAAATTTTTGATAAGTTTTGACAACTATTTCACACAAGCATCTGATTATTACAAATAAAAATTAATTTATTTTTATTAATTTTTTATTATTCTAACCCAATAATAAACAAAACCAATAATTTTTTTTTTGTAATGTGAAGTTTTTGCAATCATTTATCTTCCTGGGTAGAAAAATATTAAAAAAAAAGCAGCTGCAAAATAGATTTTTTGTCACCCAGTAAACCATTTTTTTTTTCTATCAGCGTACTACAAAGCAAAAACCAAAAAAAAAAATTTCAAACATTTTTCAACAGCAACAATTTATATGAAAACTGTAATTTTTTTTCACAGCGTAATATAAATTTTTTTAATTTTTTCGTTATATTTGCCAAATGAACGTAACATGTCTGTATTGTAGATGTTGAATTTGGAGATTCTACTACCCGTGTTCCTTCATCCGAGTTATATACTAATTCGTCAAAAAGTACATTATTGCAATCATTACATGTTTTTAATTTTAACTGCATTTCGATATGATTTTTTGAAAAACATTGACTACAAGAAGATTTCTTAGAATTTGCTATTGAATTACTTGGAAAGAACTTGGATCATTATGATCAAGTGGGGGTGGGGGTGGTCGTTTTAATAATAATGATGAACTGTTATTTTGAAGATTTGTTGCTTTGAATTTGTTAATTTTATTATTGCCTGGTGTTTTTTAACGCTTTTACAATATTTGTTATTTATTTCGGCAGATTTCATTTTTTCGTTGATGCAGTATTGTTGTATTTTCTGTTAACTTGTTTAGTTACTGAATAAACTAAAAATTTTAGAAAAAAATTTTGAATTTTTATATTGAAAGTAAAAGAAAAGCTTAAAAATACATTTTTAAAATAAACTAAAGCCTGCTGACTTTATGACTTTATGGGACCATAACGCCCAAATTAAACCATAAAGTTAACAATATTCGGCTTTATTTTGCGGAAAAGGAACTAAACATTTTAAAAATAGGGACCCAGAATTAACTCACCTGATTCTTGAACACTATTATTACTGATAATTTCTGGTTTTTTGTTACTTATTAATTTTTCAGCTTTTTGTCAGTGAACTAACTCAACCGATACAAATTGCTTTAATCTGTCTAAATATTGACCGTACATTTCAACATCATTATGTCCAGCTCCCTAATAAAAAAAAAACAATATTAAGTTTTTTCTTAAAAATTATTGCTCGATAAATTTTATGTACATTTATTTAATTTTCTCCAGACAGTAAAATTACATACATCTCATTTTTAATTAATTACCTCGGAAATGCATCAAAAAGCCAAGTTCACTTGGTAGCAGGAAATGTAACTCTCATACCACTCATTAATGGCGAATGTAAAATAACAGCTGCTACTTCATAACGACTAGCTAAATCTACTGTTGGAACTGTTCCGATTGATTGACCATATAATATTATATTTTCGGGACTAATACCATAACGTTGTCTAAGCGATTGCCAAGCTGCATCTATGTCAGCATTTAGATTTTTTTTCTGTTGGTTTGCCATTACTTGAAACAGATTACAAAGTCTTTAACTAGAAACGTGGGGCTCATTTTTGAGGTAATTTTTTATTATTTATTAATAAAAATTATCTACCCAGATTTGGCAGTGCAATAAATAATTGCATCGAACTCTTCTGTAGTTCCGACAATGATGACTTAAAGTGACATTTCTTTTTTTTTGTATTCAACTTATTACTAACAATTACATATACAGATTATTTTTTTCTTAATTCACTAAAACTAACTTAAAATTTGTCATAATTTTTATTACATTTTTTTTTTTTTTTTTTTTATAAACTAACTTAGAATTTGTCATAAGGACTTTCCTATTCTAATAATAATATCTTATATGCTTTCCAAACTGGGAATTTTATTCATAAATTAAATCAGGTTATCCCTCAATTGAAAATTGCTGTTCACACTATGAATTTCTTTAACCAGGGCTAATTTTGTTGTCTTTTATATATTTTTGTTGTTAAATTTCTAAATAAAAATTAGTGAATAAAATTTAATCAAATATTCTATATGTGAATTAAAATTTGAAAAATAAAAATTACAAAAAAAAAATTATATTATTTTTATTCTTTTTTTGTAGCCATTTTTTATTTTTTTTATTTTTCAAATGCACATGCCCAACAGATTTATTTAGTTCAATGAATATGTTCTGATTACAAGATTTCAGAACATGTTCATTGAATATAAATAAACAATGCTTGGTTTTATCGGGTGAACCTGATTTTAACTCAAGTTTTAAACACCTTAATTTTTGTATGATAAACGTCCTTTAACTCAACAACTATTTTTAAACATTTTCGAAAACTTATTTGAACGCGAAGTTTGGAAAACATAAAAAAATAATTTTAAAGCCCATTCTGCGTCTGTCATGTTTTTTCTGAAAAGAAAACATAATTTTTTTATTTTATTTTTACCAAAGCCAATAAAATTTTATGAAGTATATACTTATTCCGCTGACGGGTGGCATACAGTTGCCCAAATGATATTTGTTAATCCGAGATTTGCCAACGGTCGCCAACATTTCCAATTCCACAATTGTCAATTCTACATTTGCCAATTCTACATTTGATAATCCGACATTTGATAATCTGTTCTATAATTTCTGTGAACAATTCACTAAAATCATGTGCAATGTTTTTGAAACACTGTTCAATAATTTGTGTGAACAATTCACTAAAATCATTTGCATTCATATCTTCCGAGAAAAGAAACTATTTCAATATGACAGGCCGGAGTTTTACTGTGACTTAAAAGAACCGAGAACTGATTCATCGTTTTCATTCAGTTCTCACACATTACCGCAACGAATACGACACATTGTTTTTAATATGTATTTCGTAGCCTGCTTGTAGAATATTCTGACTAGCATTTATGTCTCTATTCCACACAATTCTGCATTTTTTGCAACTTGAATATCTGTGTGGACTTTTCGATACATCATGGTCATCCAAGCAGCTGCTACATTTTTTCGTTGTATTATATTCGTCCACCATTATCAGCTGAATTTTTGGATGTGACTTCAGCATTTTTGATAATAGTTTCAAATGGGTCCTTATTTACCCCTTCATTGGACTATTAGGCGCGGTTTGGGTGCTTCCCAAGAAAACTGTTATTAATTTTTCATTTTTAACTAAGTTTTCTTTAATCCATTTAATTAAAGCACTTTTTCTCCGGATAAATGCGTCAAATCTTAATCGGGAAATTTTTGGACGAATATATGATTTGGTTTTTTGTGAAAACATAATAAATTGAATTTCACTTTCTCATTCATCCAGTTAGTCCACCAATCTTCTGTGGTGCTTCTCTGGATGAAATCTATTTTCTTAAATTTTTTTCTTTATATGAGAAGTGAACTTCTCCAATTTATATTTCCTTGCATAATGACCGTTATCAGTATAATAATTTTTTGTATAATATTTAATGTTATTCAAATTTGAATAAACATTTTTCTGATTGTACGGGTCATCATTGCTGGATCGTACAGCTGCCACGAACATTTTATTTCCAGGATCAATTCCAATGTTCACTGGTGTTCTATTGAGTTTTTCATGTATTGCTGATGGTTCCTTTATTTCCTTTATAAATTTTATGGAACAGGAAACTCCATCTGTTGAAAAACTCATGCACTCCAAGTTTTTTCGTGGCAGCTTCAAATAACCGCTGTAATCAAAAGTCCCATTAAACTGTTCGAAGGATTGGTTAACATCTTTGTTTGTTTTCAAACTCTTCGTTTTCGGGCACTTTTTCACCGAACTTAACAAATGATAGAAAGCATAATGACCGTAGTCTAAATGCTTTCTAAAACATTTGAACCTCGGCAACAAGATGAAATTATTCCAACCATTTACTATATTTTCCTTGTAAATTTGGAAAAAATCTGGAAGAACTTCAAATGCATTCATTTTATGAAAATGTGCCTTTTCCCATGGCATGATTTTCAATGTATTATGAGAGTCATCGGCGTCCTTTGAAAATAACCATTCCATGTTTTTCATTATTTCTTTGCGATGGTCCTGAATTTTTTCGATTTGATTTTTTTTAATCAAATAACGCCTGACTCTTTTAAATGCGTGTTCAACAATGTTCATTTCAAAGGCTGATGAATATTTTTCTGCCAGAGCTCCGAATAGATTACTACGATATGATTTATCGTATTTTTGTAATCTAATTCTGAGACTTTTGTATTCTGGACATAAATCTTCGTGTTTTTTACAATCCATCAAACTATAAAAATATGACAGGAAATCAATTTTTTTCTTGCCATATTCATTTGAATTTAATTGGCGCATCAATTCAAAATTAATCAGAATTGATGCCTCGTACGCCAAGATGCTCATTTCGTCGACATCTTTTTGAATTTTATCATATAAGCTGTCATCTTTTATGACGCTTTTTAATGATAATTTCACTGTAGTAACACGAATTCCAGCGTCTACCTTCTGTACGCGTCTGGCGGTCGTTTTTCTTGTTACTTTCTCTGTTGTTGTTTTTATTTTTGGCGCTTTTTTTCCTTTGGTGGCAACATCTGGCTTCATTGTTTCTATCTTCTTTGAAGCCGCAACAGCTTTTTCCGCGACCACCTTCTGTGTGCGTCTGCTGGTAGTTTTTCTTGCTGGTTTTTTCTCTGCAGCGTCTGGCTTCACTGATTCCATGCGAATTTTTTTTGAAGCCGCATCAGCTTCTTCAGCTTTTCTTTTTTGATGCTTAGATTCCACTGGAATCAAAGCATCAAAGTGTCCATTTGTGGTGTCGCACTGTGCTTCAATCTTTTTATTGGCACATTATTTTCTCCGGTTGGGCGATATTCTGCCCGAAAAACTTTACCAACGTAAAGGCGAAACGCGCAACCGTAAACATGTGCAGTGGATCCATATGTGTTATGATGTACCATATCTGACACATATTGATCAACACTGCCGTAAGGCTCACCGGTATTCATTACCGTTTCAATTTTCCTTAATGTATTCCACAATCCTCATTCTTATTTCACGAGAACGGGATTGTGTTCCATACATTAAATAACTTATCGAATTGAACAGGCATGCGCCATCCCCGTTCATTTCGATAAGTTGGTAAGGAATTTTTTGTTTCTTTTCTCTAAAATGTTCGATTACTTTTTTTTTTATCTGAAATCGTTAAAAAATTATTTTTCATAAACGTGCTATATTTTATCAAAAAAATAAAATCTAAGAAAAATTTATAAACAAAAATAGACATAAAACCAGCATAATATAGAACAATTTTTCGCAACATAAAATCTCAGTACCGACTATCTTTTTAAATATTTAAATTTCAATAGACAAGTACGCAGAAGGATAAAAAGCTTCAAGTCTTTTAATTAATAAAAAAAAAATATCATAACTTACGGATAACTTGATATTGAATGTTAATATCAAAGATAATCATATTTTTCCTACATTTTATACCCAACTTTCTGTCTTCAGTCCTTCAGTGTATACGAATGCCAAAAATGTTATTTTAGTTTAATATAAAACATTAGTATATATAACAATATATTATCAAACTAATATTTTAAAACATAATTTTTACTAATTTTATCAATTAAATAAGATTTTTTTGATTTTTATCGACAGTCTACTATGAAAAAACAATAACGTATAGTCGAAGTTCTTTGATATTTTAGTTTTGAACCAAGACCTAAAATAAAAAAATTTCAACTCGGATTTTCAAATATGATCATTATAATAATTTCTTTGGAATCTACTTTTTATAGGTGACAGCTGCTATTTTTTTTATTTTTAATTTTAATTTTAATTTTTTGTTTTTTTTTTTTTCTTTTTAACTCAAATATAATTTCAATTCGGATATTTTTAAATTATATATAGTTAAACGCTTGTTTTTTTTTGGCTTTTTCTTAAGTTTATATCGAAAGTTTCATTTTATTTATGAATGAAACTAAAAGTTTTAATTCAAAAAAACTATAACTTAATTATAATCATTAAGATAACTTTAAAGAAATAAAATAAAATTTTTGGTCTATAATAAAAAAAAAATATAGGTTATATAATTTTTTTTTGTTTTTAAAAAAAAAAAAAAAACAACAAAATAAAATTCCTTCTTCTTAACACTATAATATATAAACAATATTTATAGAATTCACCAATTATATATTTATTTATACATATTTACAAACTGACATTGGAAATCAAATCAAACAATATTCTATATATATAAACCTAATTAATATGATTTTAATTTTATTTTATTTTATTTTCTAATGCTGTTAAAACATAATTGGTAAATTTTAACTTAAAAGCTGTCAAAAAATTTGATATTTTTCTACTTGTTCACAACTTAATATAAGTTCAAGAATTTTTCATAATTTTTTGGAACTCACTTACGTTAGAATATCTTAAAGTGTTAAACGACGACACCTTAAATAAATTTACGCTTTGTTAAACATGAAATTTTTCACCTTTTTCATTAGCAAAAAAATATATATATATATTAAAATTAAAAAAAAATCAAAAAAAAAACGTATAAAAACTTTTGGCAACCCTTTTTATCAAAAAAAATAAAATGAAAATAAAATTAAAAAAATACGCTTTATTAAAAAAGAACCATATATAACATTACCAAAATAAAAATAAAGACTAAACTTTAAAAACAAAAAGATTGTCTAATTTTTGAGGTTTATTAGAAATCTCATAATATAAAAAAGGGAAAGAGAATAGAATCATTAACGGAAAAGTTGTTTTGTATGGAAAAGGGAAATCTAATACTTTTTAGTAACAAAAAATCAGAGCGGAAAATTTCCTATTAATAAAAATTATTTTTTGACATTAGCATGAAAAATTTTATTTTATTTTCATCTTAATGTGTTTAATAAATAACTTCATTTAAATAAGAAAAGTGTACACCAGTTGACAAATCTGGAGCTGATGCGTTCGTATATCAGCCTCAATGAACGAAACACATTCAGATGAAGATAACATAAAATTGTTCAAAATATAAAAACTACATAGAACTCTATTGTTACACTATCAGAGGTAGTTAAAGACGCTTAGATTTTTAAAAAAATATAAAGAATCTATTTCCATAAAAATAATTAAATTTCTATTATTGTCTGCTGACAAATTTTTAAATCCTTTAATTAATTATTTTTTGTATTTGAATCAAGTCTAGTAAATTTTTCGCGTTAATCTACAATTATCCAAGATTTTCCTTAATTTCTCGCTCACTCTAAAAAAAAACAAGATAGAAGCAACCAAAAATCAGAATCAACGATTAAAAGAAGCAAAAAATTTATAACTCAAGGAAACTTTCAACTATTTTTAATAAGTTTCTTGTTAAAAATTCGATATATGTTTTTTTGTTCTTACACAAAAAATAAAGTTTTTTATATTTTCACATAAAGCTTATTAAAAACATAAAACATACATAAACTATAAAAAAAAGATACACCATCTAATTTTAGGAAAACTAAACTTTAAATAATTTTTTTTTCGGTATTTTCTTCTTTAACCTCCGTTTTGCAAAATTTTTTTTCATTTTTTTTTTTAATTCTTTTTATTTTTTTTGTGTATTCAAATAAAACATTTATTTGTTTTGAACTTTCATATTTGGTAAAAAAAAAAAAAAACCAAAAATTTGGAGGGATAAAACTTTTATGTTTGATTTGATTTTCATCTGGTTATATTCTCACACAAAATTAAAATTCAATTTTGTTTATTATTTTTGTTTTTTAGTTTGTAATTTTATTCTTATTTTTTAAGTTATATTTGATGTTTGCTTTTCTTGTATTCGCTTAAAATTTATTTTTTATTTATTTATAGCATTTAATTTGATTTTTTATTTTCTTTAAAAAATTCGGAAATAAATACCTACTCGAACAGTGAAATTTCATATTAATAATTTTTTTAATTTTTCTTATTGGTTCAATTTATCCTTGTTAGAAACCAAAATTGTTCATTAAACTGCAGTTTAAATTTTTTGTTTTTGACAAATTTTATGAAATTAATTTCTAATCGAAATTATTATTTTTTTTTTCCTTATTAGTATTATAATATATACATAGTATATTAATTAAGTAGATATATACAAAAATTCCCAAAAACTTAATCAAAACAATGTTTCACTAATCACTCGAACAAATTTTTAAAATTTATGGTATTTGTAACAAAATGGGTACAATGAATGTGGACATTTCTGTTTTTAGAAAAAAAAAAAAAAATAATAATAAAAGACTTAATAAATAATAATGATGAAAACGAGAAAAATTTATAAAATAAAAAGAAATAAAAATTAAAAATTCTTTCATCATTAAAATAAAATATTTTATCGCTCTTCTGTATAATAGACTGAAAGGGACACAAAGCAAAAGCAAAAAAAAAAATAATAATAAGTCCTTACAATGTGCACCTTTTTCATGCTTTCGTTCTATATTCAGTAAGGTTTAGCCAATAAATATATAGTTTCTTTTCATACATATTATATATACATATAAGTATGTTCCTTTGATAAAATAGGCTCATAATTGAAAAAGACTTATTTATACGATCGGTGTACATTATATGAAAGAAAAGTCCATGAAGGTGTGAACTGAATATTATACTTGGCCTTATACAAATTAAACTAGATTTTTAGATATATTAAATATTAATTTTAAATTAATCGAAAGTTTAATTAACAAGATGCGAATGTAGAATCCTTGAAAAAAAAATTTTTTTATACACACTCCATCCTATAATATTTCTAAGTGGAACGTTTGAATTTTATTGCATTTTGCAAATCCTTCCAAAAATTTAATAAAAATTTTTAACACGTTGACGGACAGTTGCGTCTATAGCCGTCAAGTTCAAGTTCACTATGTGACATGACGGCAATAGCCGTCCAATACGAAACGGTCGTTTTTAGACACTGCGGCTGTAGCAGCACAAATGTGCATTTACCAGCGTACAAGTAGAAGCCTAGTGTCATGTTTTCGAAAAAAAATTTAGTATGCAAGGTTAACACATTGAGTATGCACGTGGTTGTGAAAATTAAGAGTATTTAAGCAGAAAGAGTAAAACTATACTTCTAATATTCTAAAAATTACAAAAACATATAGTGTCAATTTTCGAATTTCACTTGTTTCTACTGTCCGTCAACGTGTTAATTTAATACACGCGTTTAATATAATTTTTAATGTATATGCTTCATATATTTATATATAGTTTCCTTTTATTTTTATTTATACCGTACTAACATCATATTTATATTCAGCCTTTAGTTTGTCCTGGTTTCCTTTATTTTATTATTTTATTGATTTTTTTGATTTGTTTTCCTTAAAAATAATTTTAGTTTATTTTATTTAATTTACTACATCATTTTTATGTTAACTCATCAAAATTCTTTTAGGACGAAAAACACGTCAAACACGTTCTGGCAATTCCTCTCCTGTGCAATATACAACCCTTATCCATCCTCCTAAATCCTCTTCATCCAATTATCATCATCATAATTCTATTGCAGCAATGGATAGCCCATATTATAGAGATATGGATGAGCCAGTAAGTCCAGCTGGTGCTGGCCATCATCGTAGTAGAAGCGCTAGCAGACCACCCATATCATACGCAATGGATTATCCAAGTACGAAAATGAGAATCAACTACATACATATAAATTTTAGATGAAATTTCATTTTTATTATTATTATCCTGTTAGTAGGCTTTAGCAACGCAAGATCCACTTAATGAAACAACTATATTTTTGTGTTTTTGATAGTGTACTACAAAGTTATTGCAAGCAACTTACTCGAATATTAGTTTTCCAAATTCCAAATTTGCTAGATTTCTTTAATAATATTTCCCAGAAGATGGGATTTTTAGTTTTAAAATTTTTTTTCGAAGGAAATTTCTGATAACAAACCTAAAACTCTTCAAGGATTGGCATATTACAACAAACCAAAAAATATTCCTGAATCTTTCATAATCAAAAACTTTATTAGAATTGAATTGTGGTTAATTATATTGTCTTTGTTTGTATAATGAACATATGTATATCTCTTTATTTACAATTTAATCAGCACAACAATAACGAAAAGTCACTACTTATAATAAACGTTTATTTAATGGTTGAAAAATATGTTGTAACACAAAAAATTAAAATCCAAATATATATTTTTTTTTCTTAAATTGAAGAAAAACTTTTCATGCTTTTAGTGCCTAAAAAAACATAAATTTTCTATTATCATGGTATTAACTAATTATAAAAAATCAATTAAAAAACAGGAACGAGATACCAATCACTAGATCATTAGAACGTGGATTATATTTAGAAGATGAATTATATGGTAGATCTAGACAAAGTCCAAAGCCAATGGGTAAATTGAAATATATATTTTAAAAATTATTTTATACTATCAAAATACATATCAAAATATTTTTATTATTTTTTTTTCACTTTTAGCAATTCCTACGGCAGACCGGGCTTATTTAGGTGATTTGCAACATCAAAATACCGATTTACAACGTGAATTGGGTAATTTAAAACGTGAATTAGAATTGACTAATCAAAAATTAGGTAGTTCAATGCATAGTATAAAAACATTTTGGTCGCCGGAATTGAAAAAAGAGCGTGCATTACGAAAAGAAGAAAGTGCTAAATACACTTTAATTAATGACCAATTAAAATTATTAAGTACTGAAAATCAGGTAAATTATTTTTCTTATACATAAATAATACACATTTGTCTGCATTTTTATTTCAAATTATTTAAAATAGAATAAATTTCTGTAGCGGAGAAACGCATTAATAAAGAATTTTTCTGTCAGGTATATTCGTTGAAAGCCCTTATTTATATGAATACTCAGAAAAACATAAGAACTTAATTTGAATACAAAGTCACAAAGTAAGATAAACATTAACTTTTAAATTTAAACTTACAAGTGATAAAGTTAAATTTAATGCAATATTTTTTAATGTCGCAAAAAAAATAAAATTTTCAATGAAATAAAAATTATTCATTCTGACATTAAAAATTATAATTATAATTTATTCATGAAATTGAGTACATTCAATCCAAACTGTCCTTTTTACCTGACTTTTTTTTTAAGAGGTCTGAATATGGACGGTAAGGACACAGTCACCGAGGGGGGTTCAGTAATGTCCTTCCTATCACAGGAGGACATTCTGGACGCCATTTCGCTGGAAGTAGCCGCTCGGACGGAGGCGAGAATCTCCAAGCTCGAGGATGATGATGACGATGAGGTTGAAGAAGTATGATCCAGTGAAGGTTATCCAAGCCAACCTACATCGCAGTAGCGCGGCTATGGATAGGCTCATGGATCATATGGGCCACAATGGAACGGACGTAGCTCTCATCCAAGAACCCCCTACATATAGGGAGCGACTGGGGAGCTACGACAAGAGAAAATACCAAAGCTTCTATGGAAAAGGTAACACTAGACCTAGAACCTGTATTTTGGCTAAACATGAATTAAAACTCATTCTTAATTCACAGCTGACTAGCAGAGACTGTACGACCGTGTGTTGGGAAGGAGAGAGCAGCAACGGAAGGATCAGTACAGCTAACATCAGCATACCTTCCCTATGATGCCGACGAACCACCACCAACAAAGGAGGTTGAAGATGTCGTCATGCAGGGGAAGAGAAATAAAGTAGAAATTATAATCGGTGCAGATGCAAACGCTCATCACCCAATGTGGGGCAGCACTGGTGAAAATAAAAGAGGTAAGGAACTTTTTGATTATATAAACATTAACAACTTATATATTATCAATAAGGGGAATAAGCCTACCTTCATAAACAAAGTAAGGCAGGAGGTTATTGACATCACTCTCTCCACGCAGGCCATCTCAGAGTACATTGATAACTGGAAGGTCGTTGATGAAGCTACATTCTCCGACCACCAGTGGATCACCTTTGAGATAAGGCTGGAAAAGAGAGAGAGGATGCCGTATCGAAATCCAAGAAGAACAAATTGGGACATGTTCAAGAGATGCCTAAAATCAGATGTCGAGGAAATTACCCTAGATCTTAATGATCAAACAAGTATAAACCTCGCAGTAACTGAATTAACAAGCGCCTTGACACGAGCATACCAAAACTCCTGTCCGATCTCTAAGCAGAAAGATAGGTACTATCCTAAATGGATGAATAGAGATCTAGTAGCACTCAGGAAGAAAACCAGAAGACTCTATAACAGAGCAAAGAACAATTGCCAGGACCACATCTGGGAAGAATACAAAAAATCCCTAAGAGAATACAAGGTACAAATTAGGAAAGCCAAAAGAGATGGCTGGAGGAATTTTACCGGAAATATAGAAAGTACGGGGGAAGCGTCGAGACTTAAGAAAATCTTATCCAAGACGCACTTCCAACCGGAACTCATCCAGGATGAAAATGGTAATACCATGACAAACATGGGAGATTCTCTAAAGATACTTTTAGACCACAATTTCCCAGAAGGACAAATTGACTTGAACAACTCAGAGCCTGAGAACGACGGAATAAATCAGCACCTGATTGACCGAATATTCTCAGAGGCCAGAGTAAGATGGGCGATCTTTTCCTTTGATAGATACAAATCACCAGGAAGAGATGGAATATACCCGTGTCTCCTGCAAGAAGGATATGACGTGATTTTAAACACCGTAGTCGAGATATATAAAGCATGCATTTATATGAGCTTCACGCCCGTAGCATGGAGGGAATCTTCATTCCGAAACCAGGCAAGGCGAGCTATAATAGAGCCAACACGTATCGCCCGATAAGTCTCACATCTTTCCTGCTGAAAAGCATGGAAAGACTTGTAGACTATGAATTGAGGCAAATACTGAATAGAAATAATTTGGCAGACAGTCAACATGCGTACATCAAGGGAAAATCGGTGGATACGGCACTACATAAAGTAGTAAGTACCATTGAGGCGACCCTTGACAGAAAAGGAATGGCACTAGGGTGCTTTATTGACATTGAAGGTGCCTTCAATAATATTGATTGCAACTATATATTGAGGAACCTGGCAAATATGGGCATAGATCAAACCCTAATAAGCTGGATCAGATCGCTCCTCAGGGAGCGTGAGATTCATGCCAACTATGGGGGAGCTGATAGAAGGAAAACAGTGAATAGGGGTACTCCACAAGGAGGCGTAATCTCTCCACTGTTATGGCTGGTAGCGATTAACCCACTACTAGAAGAACTAAATGAAGAAAACATTGAGACCAGTTGCTATGCAGACGACGTCTCAATAATAGTAACAGGGATGAAAGGAGAAGAAATAAACTCCAAAATCCAGCAGGCGGTTGATATGGTAGGACGTTGGGCAAACCAATGCGGCCTCAAACTCAACCCCAGCAAGTCAGAATTATGTCTTTTCACTAAGAAAAGAAGAACTGAAAACCTCATACTACCTAAAATAGATGGGATTAGTGTGGAGCTAAAAGATAAGGTCAAATACTTAGGAATCACTCTTGACAAAAAAGACAAAAAACTCCTTTGGAATGATCACATTCGGGAGAAGAAAGAGAAGGCACTAAGAGCCTATTGGGCGTGCAAAGCAGCCATAGGCAAAACATGGGGCCTATCACCAAAGATAACACATTGGATCTATACTTGTGTCATCAGACCAATGATCACACACGGAGCAGCCGTATGGTGGCC
Organism: Hybos culiciformis; assembly: GCA_964007475.1. Taxonomy (NCBI): domain Eukaryota; kingdom Metazoa; phylum Arthropoda; class Insecta; order Diptera; family Hybotidae; genus Hybos; species Hybos culiciformis. The sequence goes on from CAXFZM010000427.1 coordinate 51,912, forward strand.
GGGAACAAATAAAAAGAAATCGATCCGACTCCTAGATCAAATACAGAGATCAGCCTGTCTGGGAATCACAGGAGCAGCAAGATCTACTGCAACAAGATCAATGGAGACAATCCTGAACATTAGACCACTATTCCTACATGTACAAGAAATGGCTATAAAAACAATAGCCAGACTGCGCATGACGGGAGAATGGGCCAACAAACAGAATCCCACTCACCATGAAAGAATATGGGAAATAAACGAAGAAGTTGGGAATGAACTAAGGAGAGATATCCAATGGGATAAAATCTCAGGGGTCCTCAACCTGAACGCAAATTTCAGGATTGAGGTAACCGACGAACGAGATGGAACCCCGGAAGATACTCTCGAAATATACACAGATGGATCAAAGAATGGAGAGCACTGTGGCTTAGGAATCTTCTGCCAAGAACTAAACGTAACACACGCTGCAACCATTGATAACCATGCCACGGTACTACAAACCGAGACAATGGCAATCACAACGGCAGCCAGCATTATGTTACAGAACAACATCACGGGGCGACAAATCAGAATTTATTCTGATAGCAAAATGACACTTATGACACTTAGAAAGACAGAAGTGAGGTCAAAAACTACTCTCCAATGCATACAATCGCTAACAGAGTTAGGACAAAACAACCAGGTAATTCTAACCTGGGTAAAAGGACACTCAGGAATCCAAGGGAACATGGAAGCAGACAAGCTAGCTAGAGAGGGAGGAAGTAGCGGACTGGAAAGACTAAAAGCTTTCCATGATGCCACAAGACTCAAGAACCTAATAGATAGCGAAATCTGCGATGAACACAGGAAGATCTGGCTACGAACAGAAGGGAACAGAAACACCAAACAGATGTGGGGAAACCTGGACAAAAGATCGGATCTGGCCCTAGGGCTAAACAGATCGGATCTTAGAATGTTCACAGGTGTATGCACAGGACATATCTTCAGGAATCACGAATTCCGGATTGGAAGAACAACAGATAGGCTTTGCAGGGGATGTGGAGAAGAACCGGAAACGGTGCCACACGTACTGTGTAAATGTCCTACAGTTAGAACAAGAAGAGCAAGACTGCTCGGGGCTTACTTCTGGGATGAACTCAGAGAACTACAGGGACATAAATTAGAAGAAATTATCAGGTTTGTTAAGGGAATTAGATGGCTCGGTGAGGACAATTAGACTTGCCGAGTAGGGTAGTACAAAGGGCCAACAGGCCTACGTGCAAGGAGGGTGGTAAGCCCTCCGCCCGTGCAACCTAACCTAACCTAACCTAATAATAATAATAAAAAAAACTATTAAATTTTAATCAATTTCCTTTTTTTATTCATATTTTTAATGTAATAATATTTATTTCAAGACATTTCACAATATTTTAATGAAAATTTTCAGTCTTTATGGACGACAGTTAAAAAAAAAATTTTTATATATTTTCCTACTTTCTTGTCTAGAAGGGAAAATTGTAATTAATTCAATTTTTACTTAATAACGTCAAATCTTCAACACAGAAAGCACTACTATAAATAATAGTAAAACGTTTCTTTCAAGTAAATGTAATTATTCAAGATTCTTTTTTTTATTTTATTTTTTTAATTTAACTTATTAATTTTTATTTATTTTTTTTCTTATTATTTTTTTTTCCAAGTTTTATCTATATATACTATACTATGTCCAGGATACAAAAAACAAATTGTATGACCAAAAACAATAAGATAAATTTTTAATTTTTATAGAATCAATAAATTCCATTATGTCTGAAAGAACAGATAAATTCGAGAATAATAATGCAGATAAAAAAGGTATCGAAGATACGAAAATCTCGGAAGATTTAAATACGAACGGTCACGTTAAAGGTACAACGAAATACGATTCGCTTTATAGTTTTGAGTTATTTAGGTGCTAATTTATTAACACTGAAAATGTTTGCTTTAATACATAATCATATTCATGTCATGGTTAATAAATTGTTAGCTTCTGCCAAAAGCCATAAAGTTAAGAATTTCTTATTCTCCGAATGGAAACAATTTTCTCTAACCCATAAATATATAATTTTTAAAATAAGTTGAATTTATTCAAAATTTAAAATGAAAATTCAATCTAATTTAAATTAAACATTATTATTATTATAATCAAACAAACATTATGCGTGTTTTACAACAAATTTAAATGATCAATAATTTGAAATATTTTACTTATACGGCGTCTCTCAGTTTTGGATGCACAAGACCGAGGTAAGGAATTCGTTTCTTAACATAAACTTGCTCGAATAGCATTAATAGTGCGCTTTTTATGTAAAAAAAAAAAAAGCTAAAAAAAATTGGTTTCGCTAGCACATATATCGTATTATTGGCAGATCATAAAGACTGTGTAAACTTGAGAGAATTCGGAAAGATTTATATAAACATTTTTTCATTTCCACGATTAACTTGATTATCATTATAAGGTTTTTATACCTAAGTGGTGTCGTACTACAAAATGAAAGATGAATGCACATAATAATTCGCTATTTGTTATTAGCTTTTATTTTAATAATTATAAAAATATAAATAATTAAGGAAACGATATTGGGTCAAAAATTGAGGTGAATGTAGTAATAAATGTAAATTAATATCATATCGATTTATTGTTATTAAAACATGAATGTAGGGTTCGCAAAATCATATTCAATATATCTAACACAGCGTAAACGTATATAATTCTTAATTTCTAATTTGAATAATCAATTTTCTAATCTAAATTTCAATATATCGTACAAAAATTTAAAAATTCTTACATTTTATGTAAATTTACTGCTAAACAAGTAATACATACATTTATGTTAAACTTTTCCCACATGAAAAAAAAAAAAAACATAAAAATCATAATACCACATAGAAAAATTTAACAACAAAAAGTACATTTTTTTATAAGATAAAAAAAAACAAAAACATAAATATTACTTAATTTTTTTTTTTTTTTGTTAATTGCATGTTAAACAAATTATAACTTTTTGTAAAAAAAAAAAATATATAAAAAAAATAAAAAATAAATAGAAATCTACCAAAAAAAAACTTATTATTTCATGGAAGATTGTTTTTTAAATTACATTTGAAAGCCCTAGAGTGAACTCTTACTCTGACAATAAAAAAGAACAACATAACGAGCCAGTCCCAAAAATCCACATACTAGGAATAATGCAATAAATAATATCGATTTAAAATAAGAAAATATATTTTCATTTATCCTTGTCGTCATACTAAAATCAAGAGCACAAAATTTTAATATTTTATTTTTTAAAAACAACAAAAGCACTTAAAATTCAAGTAGGCAAATAAAAAAAAAAAATAAAATTGAATATAAATTCCAGACTAATAGTTTAAATTGACAACAAAAAATGTCAATCAATAAAAATATTCGCGGCCAACAACGACAGTCGCATATATGTTGATAATGATAACAGAAGTTTTTCCAAGGTTGTAAATTAATTGAATTTTTATTCGTAACTAACTACAATCTTTTATAACTTCAAATTTTGTCAACATTTATTATAAAGAAATTTTATACTTTTGATGTAAAGATAACTTAAAATAAGCTTGAACTGGATTCAAATATGATACTAAAGAGATTCCTACTCAGCTAAAAAACATTGAGTTTATTTTAAAAAATTATCAAAAATTGATTTAATTTTAATTTTATCTTCTCGATTGAATAATACCAGTAATAAAGATTTTTTTCACACTAATTTAAGTGTTTGAAGGTTTATTCCTTTTTTTAACCTAAAATGACGTAAAATTGCTCAATAATGATAAATTAATGAAAATAACCAAAATAAACAACAAACAAAATATATACGATATACCTATTCATAACTACGAACACAAAAATGTATGAAAGAAAATGAAAGAAAACTTAATAATGTCAAAAAACTTGATTCCGAAGAAGATGACGATGGTCCTGTAATGCCCCCTTATCATTATGTACATAATACTATATACATTCTATATTATAAGCTCTCTTTCTCTTATTATTATTATTCGTTAAGTTATCATAGTATTAGTTAATAAGAAAGTATAAGACGTCTATGTACTTAGCTTTAAGTAGTCAGTTAGTTTATAATCAACACTGGAGTAATACACTTGGAAATAAATCATATTAAAATAAACTAAAATAAGTTCTTTTCAATAAAAGATACCCTAGAGGTATCACATGGCGACCGTGACAGCTGCCATTTAGGCAGTCTGGAATTTTTTTTTGGTAATAAAAAAAAATAATTTTTCAAAAAATAATAAAAAAAAAAAAAAGTGAATAAATGAAAAAATAAAATGAAAATATTCAATAAAGAAATAAAAAATTTTTGCTTTGTGATTTTTTTTTTATGTGGAGAGAAATGAAATGAGAAAAAAAATAATTAATTTCAAATTTCCTAATTATTTAATTGAAAAAATAAAATGAAAAGTAAAATTAATTTTCAAAAATAAAAATTTAAAAAAGGGAAAATTTTATTAAAATAACCCTAAAATTAAAGAAAATTTTGAAAAAAAATTTAAAAAAAAAAAAAAACAATTTTGAAAAAAAAAGAAAAATTTAAAAATAAAATTTGTAAAAAGATAAAATTAAAATTACAGAAATAATTTTTAAATTTAATTAACTTACCTTTACCTACCTTAAAATTCCTGAAAAAAAATATAAAAATCCTAAAATTAAAAAAAGACAAAAAAAAAATGCCCCCTTATCATTATGTACATAATACTATATACATTGTATATTATAAGCTCTCTTTCTCTTATTATTATTATTCGTTAAGTTATCATAGTATTAGTTAATAAGAAAGTATAAGACGTCTATGTACTTAGCTTTAAGTAGTCAGTTAGTTTATAATAAACACTGGAGTAATACACTTGGAAATAAATCATATTAAAATAAACTAAAATAAGTTCTTTTCAATAAAAGATACCCTAGAGGTATCACAGTCCAGAAGATTCAGAAGCAAAACAAGTGGAAAGCCCATTGCCGCAAAAGAAAAGTCCAAATACGGCTAGAGCTAGCCCAAACAATATTAGCAAAACAAGCGAATAAAAAGTTATGTGGTGTATTAAACGATTATATATTTCGTATATTAATTTTAGAAAATATTAGTATAAAGGGTTAGTCTTAAGTTGACATTAAGAATAAAATTATATAAATTTAAAATCGTATTTTAAATATAAAAAAAATTAACAATATACCAGTAAATAGTTTATAATAGGATTTATTGACTTACCGGTGATGCTGGTTGTGATGCTGGCTGTGATGCTGGCTGTGATGCTGGCTGTGATGCTGGCTTTGGTTCTGGTGAATAAGTCAAATTTGCGCGAAGCTATAATAAAAATGTATGTTACATAAATTAATTAAAATTATCTTCAACAAACGAAAATATTTTTATATTTAAAAAGAAGAATTTAACTTGTATATAGATATTACCTTTTCAACTGTTGGACGTTCTAGTGGACGTTTTTGCAAACGCGGATCTACTGGAGAATGATGACTTGAGCGCGATACCTTAATTGCATTCTCTATTGGCGATTTTCGGCTACGTTCACGACGAATAATCTAACAAAATATATAGAAAAAATACTTAAGGACTTATATACAAAATTATTTTGAACAATTTTGTTAAAACACTTTATTCAGTAATAACTTATTGTCATTAGTGGAATATTTGTGGGATATTCAGTTTTCCGGAATATTTCAGGTAAATGCCCATATAAAAATAAATTCCTGTATTTCTATTTCCCTTTTTCATATTCCACTTAAGTTAGGGTTCGGATTCCAAATTTATCAGAAAAAATACTTTTTTAAATTATTTTTTGGTTGGTCAAAAATTTTTTTGTCAAAGTGACAAAAAATATTTAAAAAAAAATAAATAAATTATTTTTTTGTATTAAAAAATAATAAAAAAAAATTATTCAATTTATTTATTTTTTAAAAGTCAATATATTCCACTTCGTATTCCACTTAATCTAATGTAAACGGCAACTGAAATATCGGAATTTATGTCGGATTTATTAGGTGAATGGAAATAGCTTATAATAACATAATCCAAGTGCTTCTATGTAATTACCTTATTCTCGTTATCTGGTCGAATAGGTGAACGGCTACGCGTACGATTATGATTACGCTTAGGATTACGACTTTCGCCACCACCACCACGATATTCTCCTCCTACAACTGCATTCCTGTATTTATATTCCAAAACTGTTTGAGTGCTTAAAACTTGATGTGAAACATCACAGCATAACGTAACTCCATCTTCGTATTCATCTACTGCAGTTATGTAGCCTGACCATATTTCCAACTTATGTTGTGGAATAATTTTCGGAGCACTTGGATCGAATTGTTTTCGTTGAAAATGAATGCATTCATTTAATGGCCTCTTTCGTTTATAAATCAATTTTATTTCAATTCTTGCCTCGGCTTGAATCGACTCAAATATTGTTATTTTATCTGATAAAAGTATTGGTAAATATAATGTGGTTCCATCGAATATTTTAGTTCCCCCAAATTTCTCTTTGTGTTCATTCAATAATTTCATACGTACTGAACGAGAATGAATAATTGGATCAAATCTTACTTCATATTCAAAAACCCCTTTGTTTGGATTTGTGGCTGCATCAATAACAACCCCTGAAATAGATAAATTGAATCGGAATTTGAAAAGATTCGAATAATGGGGGAATTTTCAGCTATTAAGTAAGAAATAAATAGGACTGTTGACATAAATAAAGCATAAATAACATAAAGCTAAGTAGTCGATAGTTCGGATACCCATATTCAAGACGCTATCCTCAATAAGTTCGCGATTCATTTCAAAATAAAATAAATGAACTAAAAAAAATGTTTTTTGATGTAAAAATATATGTTTTTTAGGATGCCGATCATAACATTTTTATAAACACCCCCCCCCCCCCCCCAACCACACGTAACAAACCGTAACAAATTTTCAAACCCCCCCCCACCCTAGGCCGTTACGTAATTTGTGAACAGCCCCATAGATCTACAAAAAATGTATAATTATATAGTAAACCTATATAAATGTTCTTAAAATATGAGAAAACTATTAAAATATTCATTAATATTAAACATTATTAATTTAATATACTTTTACTAACTACATATATATAATACAATTTGCAGATTAAGTTTATTATTTGTGTAAATATGTATACTCATATAGTATCAATTTATAAAAAAATATTATTTAGGCTCAGCAATACAACACCTCTCAGCTAATATTATTTATATTTTTTCGTATTTTAAACAAAATTCGAAATCGTCCTTCTTAATTAGCATCGAAGTATTTGTTCATAATTTTCAAACTTTATTATATTTTAATTTTTTTTATGTGACATTTGACATTAAAACTAATTCTTTCGTATGAATAGAAAGGGCACAAAAATAAATTTTTTTAGAGATCGAAATTAATTTCGGTTATAAGGTCGAAATTAAAACGAACAAACGCCATTTACTGACAAATAGTGTTACATTATAAAGTAAAGTTCGAGCGTTTCAACTTTTTTTTATACGTATACTTAAAATTAATCAAGAACATTCAAACACCTACGTAAATAGCAATTTATAATATACTTTTTGAATAAAACTTTTTCAAACCATAATTTTATCATATGTTGTATTAGCAACGTATATAACATTAACCCTCCAATTAGTAATAAAATTTATTTTCCTTTGTACAAAGTATAAACTTTTTTTTTATAATTTCTGATCACGTTGTCATATCAACAAAATGTCATAAAATGAAATACATTTAAACGTGCGAAAATAATAACATAAATATAGGTACAAATGTAAATAAAAAATTTTATGCTAGCATTAGATTAATTTTTTTTTAAGGACTTTATCACGACTAAATCGAAAAAAACTGATTCCAAGTGAAGAAACAGGCCTTCCACGAGATTGGAGAGGAATTAGTGATTTAATCGGTAATTATAAAATTTTTAGTTTAATTATTAACGAAACATTTTTAATATTTTTTTTTTAATTTTTATTTTCAAGGAATCGAACATAGATCTGATTTTGAAATGTGCGATGATCCAATGAAAAAAATTATTGATTTATGGAAATTGGATTCTGAATATTCGGATATTTCTTTTATTACAAATTTATTGGATTGCCTTCAAAAAATTGACAGAACTGATGTTTTTGATGATATTCAACAAAGTTTGGGTAGGTACCTATACCAATACCCTATTTGAAATAAATTGTAGTTATTATTTTTTAAGTAGGTAAGAAGGTACCTGACCATTTTATTTGTTAAAAAAAAAACATTAATCAAAAAGATACATTAACTTTCTAAAAATCTTCCAATAATAACTTATCTCAGATTATTTGATGTCTTAATTTTCATCTAGGAAAATAATTTTATTAGCTGAAAATAACAAAAACGTACATTATATTACATTCACCCTAATATTATTGTGGATAGTCAAATCGAAAAGACTTGAGTTAAAAAAAAATTGTAAAGGTTTAAATCCAGCGAGCTAAAGTTAAATTTCAATCTGTTTGTACATAATATCAAATTTATTACTTGTTTGAAATTTGATTTTAATGTCTTCAAGTCGAAGTGTTAATTATTTTAAGTCAAAGAAACTACAAGAAACCTGATCTAAAAATAAAAATAAATAAAAAATAAAATAAGAAAAAACTAAAAAGTTGCTATTATCTTTTTAGCCAGTGATGTAAGAATTTATTTAGAAAAGCTAACCAATCCGGTTTCTGGAGAAGAAAGATATGTGGTTCCATTCGATGGGAATGAAATGAAAATTCTAACTAGACATGATGAAATAAATCGTAAAAAAGGATTACCAGTACAAAAATATGATGCTTTGGTCATTTATGCTGTTGAGGACATAGAATTTGTTCACAAGTTGATAAAAGAAATGGAACAAAAAAAACTTATGCTTTGCATAAAAGAGCGTGATATGCTTGGTGGAGTAACGTTTGAGCATGAGGCTGATATGCGTTTGGTATCAGAAAGATGTAACAGACTTATCGTAGTCACTTCGCCATCATTTTACTTAAGTGCAGCAAATAAATTTATTGTTAATTATGCTCAAGCGATTGGAATAGGTATGTACTAATATTTTTTATTTGTTGATTATAAGTTACGGTTTTTTTTTTTTTTGCAGATCAAGGCAAAAGAAAAATTATTCCATGTATGTACAAACCGTGTAAATTACAACCTCCTTTGGACATATATTTTGCATTGAATTACTCTCGATCAGGAGTCATATGGAATTTTTGGGACAAACTTTATGATTCAGTTGCACAAATTGGAGATTCGTCACCAAGTATTATTTTCTGCCGAAATTAATGAACCGTTTAATATTAGCACAAATCAACAGAACATGGAAACGCCAACAGCACCAATTAAAATTCCGAGAAAGAAAAATTTGTCCTCAAATTCAAAATTATTATCAAAAAGTCAACCCACCCCTGAATTCCCTGAAAACCTAAACGAAAAAATTGGTTAAGAAGAAAGTTAGTAAGTGCTTAGTACTAAGTATTTTTTAGAGAAATTTTTAATTTTTAGTGTTCGACTGCTTAAAGTGTCTTATTTTATCAATTTGTTTTATTTAATGTAGATCTATGTACGATTTCATGGAATCTAGTACATTAAGATTATAGAAAAGGTCTAAGTTTATATTTGATTAGATTGTTGCCATTTTATTTTGCTAAAAGTTCATGTTATTTGAACTCAATAAATGAAATAAAAGAAATTGTAGCAAAATAAATGATAATTATTTTATAATTTTAGCTTTATTATTAGATATATTTATGTTTTTTTTTTAACTAAAACAGAGCTTTTTACTTTACAACAATAATTGCGCTAAAAAAAAAAAAAAAATCTTTTCTAGAGTCAACTTACATAAAATCGTAATAGCCCCCAAGGCACACATTTTGAGTTACGAAAATTTTATTTTACTTTAGCTTCTTAATAATTTTTTCCCGCTGAATCACTTTTCAAGTATGACATCCCTGTATAAAACGCACCGTTTTCGAGATATTTGCGATAAACTAAAAATGTTCAGCATTAAGCTGGACAAATATGGTCAGTTTAACTTAACTACTACTTACCGGAATTCTTTTCCCGGCCAGCACTACCTCTACCAAAACTACATCCATCCTCAGACTCAGATTCGAGAAAATGACGAATTAAATTACCAGGATACATTTTTTGTCTTTTCTGTAAAAAATTTTTTTCTTGTTTAAATTAATTTAATTTAATAATTTAAATTAATTTTCAAAATCGCGAATCACGTTCACATACACGTTTTTTTTTTTATTTATTTTTTTAATTTCGAAACTGTTTTCGAAACTGTTCGTTCTTAACTCCTCATTTACACAGGCTGTTTTCGATGATTGAAATGAAAATTTTATTTGCATGGTGTGTAAAAGTTTTTTAATTTATGTTGGAATTGCAATAGGCCTTCTCCCAAAAAAAATTTAAGAATTTGAAATTCTGCATTTCAAATTCCTAATGTATTTTGTTAGTGTAATTTAATGTGAAAAAAAAGTTTTCGGGAGCGCATTTTTTTACTTTTTTTTCTAATTTTTAAAATATTTTTAAACCATAAATTTTGACGTTCATTTTGTTTGGTTTTTTTATTTATTTTGACAGTAATGATATTTCAAATTCATGAATTTCAAATACACGCTCTGAGGCGTGTATGAATTTCAAATTCTTAAATTTTTTTCAGGGAGAAGGCCTAATGTGTTTAAAATAAAATGACAAAATTTTATACAACTTTTACGCACCCATTCAAAAAAATCATCATTTTAATCTTCGAAAACAGCCTGTGTAAATGGGGGGTAAATGGTTTTTATTCCGTTGTCCCTGTCTACGTCACTGCAGCCTAATGAAATGAAATGAAATGCGGCTGTAAGTGGAAAGTTTTCAAATCAACTGATTATATTTTTATTTTTTTTTGATCCTCGACTCAGCGTTACCAACTTAGGGGTTTTCCCCCTAGATTTAGGGGTTTTTTTTGTTGACAGAGGGATTTTTAGGGGGTAATTTGTTTCAGGTGTTTTTTTAGGGGTATGATGTATGATCTTAAAAGCGAAGATTTAAATGACATTTGTAATATTTTTGATTGCATTTCATAAGATACCTTATCTGCTAATTTTATTATAAATAAATAATTTTATTAAACCACATAATTTACGATGTGCGTTATATATTTTTCTTCAAGCATCTATTTGAAATCCTCATAGGTATATAAGTATAGCTGTTATAATATCTATAAAAAAAATTTAGGGGTTTTTTAGGGGGAAATTTTATTTTTTTAGGGGGAAACATTTGAAAAGGTTGGTAACCCTGTTTCGAATGTACAGCAGAAAAGGTAAGTTGAAAAAATTGACGCTACTTTTTATTTTTAAAACAAAAAAAGTAGCGTCTTTTTTTTTTGTTTTTGAATATTTTTGAAAATGTCGCTGGTTTTGATAGCAGTAGTATTGCGTTGTTATAAGATAAGGGGTAGAAAAAAATATTAAAAAAACTCAAAAAAGAAAATAACAATAAATCTTAAAAAATAAATAAAAAAAATGTGTTCTGAAGAAAATGGAACTGCTAATGGTGGTGGTAGAGGAGATGTCCCAGAAATCGAATTAATTATTAAGGTAAAAATATATTTTATATTTTTTCTGAAAAAAAAAAAAAAATATATTTAATTGAAATTAAAAATTGATTAGAAAATAAAAAAAACGAACTTTGAGATTCGAATTTTTAATAATTTTTATTTTTCGCGAAATGAAATCAATAGAAAAAAATATGGCTATTTTTTTTTTCCATAAAATTAACTTTTTTAATAAAAAAAAAAAAAAACTTGTTTGTCAAACGAAGTTTGGGTTTCTTCTGAAAAAGTTACAGGCTTACAGGTGGTTTTTTTTGGCGTAAGTGCAGTTTATGTGAACCACTCAGAACCGGCTGAAACTTGGAGGGGGTAGAGGCGGTGCCCAAACTTCCAAAACTGAAAGCAGTTCTTGGGGCTCGGGCCCCCCAAAGTTTTCATACAAATTTTTTTTGTGCCCGATTGGCCCCATTTTTTAGCCATACAAAATGTATGAAAACTTTGGGGGGCACTATCTCCGAAACGGGGCTCGAGTCCCAAGAACTTATTTCAGTTTTGGAGGTTTGGGCACACACAATCTATGTGTATTCTTAATCTATGGTAGTAGGAAGGTACTTAGATAGATAGGTTAGGTAGTAGGTAGGTACTTAGACAGATAGGTAAGGTAGTAGGTAGGTAGGTAAGATATTCTAGATGCCAAAAATTATAAAATTTTCAAAAACGAAAAGAGCATATAGGTATATACCTATTTAAATTAATTCTAATTCTGTGTTTGCAATTTTCGAATCATGATCATTAGTTATTTATCTGTTAGCTGGAAGTTATGGTCATTCGATTAGGCTGATAAAAATGGAATAGACTTAGGTAAATGTTATAAATATAATAATTTTAAGGTTGGATAACGAATAAGAAATAGGTAGATATAGGTACTTTGAGTAGAAAGTAGGTAATACATATTGGCTTTGGAATCTATTTTAATCAAATTATGAAGCTGAGTCGGTTTTTTTTGTTGCTTATATTCTTTTTTAATTTTTATTTATACATATCCACTGCTTTATGATGTCACTAATTTCAGAATATACTTTCATTTTAAATCTACATAGGTAAGTATACCTACCATGCTGGTTTTACAGATTTTTCTACAACAATATTGGAACAAGATGAACAAGGTGATCTGTGGGCCAATAATGTTATGTTTAAATATGAAAATTCAAAACTAACTGAATGTAGATTAGTTGATTTTCAGTTAGCTCGTTATGCGCCACCAATTTTAGATGTTATCACTTGGTTAACAATCCCAACATCTAAAATTTTTCGGGAAAAATATTTAAATGAATTGTCATGGTGTGTTAATTTCAAAAACTTTTAATGTGAATTTATGATTTTGGGAATAATATATTTTATGTTTGATTTAATATTCCCGGACCAACACCAAATTAACGTAAAATAAAACAAATAAATCAGAATTTTTTATCCAAATTAAATTCCACAAAAATCAACAAATAAAATAAAATAAAAAACAAAGTTTTTGTAAACAAAAAACATTGAACCGGCAAATCATCAATTTTTTGGAATATAAAGTCATTAAAAACACGAGACGCAAACGATCTGTTCAGCGCAACCAACATTTCTCAAATCAATATTAATTTTCGACTAATAATTCGAACTACAAAATCAAATTGAAAAATACAGAACAAGAATCTCAAGCATTCCACATATGAATACATTCAAATTCTTGAATCCATGAGATTCGAGTAACGATGCGACGGTAAGAAGTTAGGTACTTTTCCGTTAGCCGGGTGCTTTTTGCGGCGCAATAAATTTTACGGCGCACGTGTATGGCGCGAAAAATTGCAAAGCGGAGCGAATGTTTTGTCATTCGCAGAACTGTTACGGGCTGTCTACATTAGCGATTTAGAAACGCGCGTATTTATGAATGTATTCTATTTTTTCTGTTCCATTTATTAGTATTTGTGTGTGCTCAACATACGATTTTTATACATTTTTCCAAATTGTACCATTTTACTTGACTTAAATGTCAAATTAATAAAAAAAAACTAAAATTTGTGAGAAAATTTCAAAAAATACGCATGCTGAATAATTATTCAAAATCAGCATGCGTATTTTGCTGCGATTTTGGATTTTGTATAAAGATACACGAATACATTTAAAGAACAAAATCGCATGCAGGAAAAATACGCTAATGTAGACACCTAGTTAATTGATAAAACTACAGTCGATTGTTAATCATACAGCGCCATGTAAATCTCCATGTAAACTAGGTTAAATATTATAAGCTGAACTAACTTCGGATTAAAATAAGGTTTCGCAAATATTCAGTTGTTGGGTTAAGGGAGGTTTATAATAAAACAAAATTTAGCTGTTTTAATCTGAGTCAAATGAAATAAATCAGGTTAAATCAAGTGAGGACGGCTATTAAAAAAATGTTCATATAAATTTAACTTTAGAATTAGTTGCCAGCCAAAATGAATGAAGCCACTTAATTTCTAGTACCACAATGTTATGAAAAAAAATTTCCCTTTAAGAGGTAATAGAATAGCGTCATTTGAATTTTCAATTTGGTTCGTTGAGGAGGCTCGCTACGCTATTAATTACAATATAAAATAAAAGAAAATAAAAAATTAAACAATAATTTTTTTTAAAAGAAAATAAAAAATTAAACAATAATTTTTTTTTGTTAATTAAAAAAGAATATTTTGTGAAAAAATATAAACTTATAAACAAAAGCAGTATCATCAAAAAGGATAATAAGGAAAAAGTTTTTCCCAAAAAATATACGAACAGGTCAGTGCTCAGTTAGATTAATTTTTTTTTTTATAAAATTTTAAAAAATCATTTTTTGTTTCCTTTTTTTAATAGGAAACAAATTGTTTTAATTTAAATATTTTTGTTATTATTTTTATTTTAAAACTGCAAAAATGTTGAAATTTTATTTCTACTAATTGGCGGGGAGAAAAAAAAAAAACCTCAAATTAAACTGCCATCCACCATTTTTAAAATTCTTTTTTGTTTTTGCCAATGTTTTTTTATTTTACACATAATTAATAAATACCTAATTACTACTAAATGAACGAGATGAATCTGTTATTTATTTAAATTTCAATTTGTCTCCTCCCTCATTTATTTTTTAAGTTGAATGGGTAAGTTGCGCTTGTTTTAATTTTATTTAAAAAAAAAAAAATAATAATAATAACAATAACGGAATAAAAATTAGCGTCTTAAAATGACGCTAATTTTTATTCCGTTATTGTTATTATTATTTTTTTTAATAGAACAGAAAAAGTTGTTACCATCAACTTGAAAGATTATACATATTAAAAAGAATAAAAAGAAAATATAGGAAAAAAAAATTGTATATATTTTTCTTTTAATAAGTTACAAGTATTCAATAACAATTTTTTAATCGATTTTATTTTATACCTTTTTTTTATTTTATTTATTTTTCTTTATTTTCAGATCACATACTCGAATTAAGCAGACAGTCAGAGAATAAAACATTACACGTATTTTCACAAGTTTATCGAAGATTATTTCCATTTTCTAAAAATTTAATAGAAAATTTATACACAAGTATACGAAAGTGAGTATATATATGTATATAAAAATTTTGATAAATTAAAACAAAAATATAAAAATATGTATTGAAAACTTTGATTTTTTTACACCTTTTTTTAAATCTTAATTAATCCAATCAACCTTTAACGTTATCCTCGCACTTTGCAGAAATTAAAAAAATTTTGCTTGATGATTTCATTGAGATTATTCGATGTCTCAATTGTTTCTGTTTTGTCATCAATTTTGCAAATTTTCAACATCTGTTTTCATTACATATACATTGTATATAATTACTCTATTTTTTTATTAATAAACAAAAACAATTTATTATTTAATAAATTTCCAAGTATGACCTACATATTGAAATAAAATGAATGAATATGTTTATGATTTAAAACTAAAAAATACAATTAATAAATTTTAATCTATTTTAAATAATAATAATAATAATTTTTATAATTTTTTTTGCAGTCACATAACAACATTAAATGATAATGAATTAGAACTAGAAGTGCATAATTTTTTTGTTAATTTATTTCCAATTGCATATCATCAAGCAGTGCATTTAAATAATGGTGCTTCAACAAGTAATGGTGATTTACATGATGATTATATTAATTGCTTGAAGCATACTTATTACGATTTATCACCATTTGGTTCAATACCAAAAGAATTAAGTAAAAATTTATTAAAAAGTGTTATATCAGCGAATATATTCATTAGATCATTAGAACAAGGTGCCGAAGTATTAGCTAGTACATATGAATTGGATTCAATGTATTTAACATCAACATGTAAGACACAATTATTAAAAATGTCATTTTGTCAAAGCTGTAATGGTCATGTTAAACAAAATGTGAAACCATGTTATAATTATTGCCTGAATGTAATGAGGTAAAACAAAAAAAAAAATTATATTCTTTAAGTAACTACATTGTAATAGAGAAAAATTAAATTGCTTAAAATATAAAAACTTCTTTGATAATATATAGTTAGTTAATGCATTATTATTGAGAATTTTTTAGAATACATATTATATAGTAATATTAGGTTAAACATTATAGCTTTGTAAGCAGTAATTAAAGAAAATTCTTCATACGTAGGAAATAGAAAATATGTAGACTTAAAGATATGTTACTCCATATGTGTAAAAAATTGAAAGACTAAAAAGAGGTTTCATAGACTAAAAATCATTTTATAAAGTTTTTTTTGCGTAAAACCTCTTTCAGGATTTTAAAATATAAAAGCCCTGAATCGATGAATCATTTCTAGTCTCTTAATCCTTCAATTACGCAAACCAACGTTTAATTTTATAATCACACTGAGATTTATAATAGATAAGATAATGATAGCCATTAAATTTATTTTTGACTCAATATTAAAGAGATTTATTTTAACTTTTATAATCCTCTTGAATATTTTTAAAATAATATTTCCTTTTTTTTTTCAAAGCTCTTTAATTAGTTTCAGCTAATGAACTGAGAAAAAATTCTCAATTTTTTCCACCCTTTATTTCGTAATTCCAAATATAATGGATTTGCTTCAGGCAATTTCCTTACAGACAACGATTTTTTTTTTCCTTTTTTAACTCTTAATAACTTAAAGATTTCCCTCTTATAATTTTTTACAATATATTTTCTTAAAGTTTATTATTAAAAAAAAAAATTGATTTAAATTTTATGAAATTTAATAAACGCAACTAAATTTTTATTTATTTTTGGGTATGTACTTTAAACACTCTTCTAGGGAAACATAAAATTTTGTACTTAATAAGGCTGTCACACTTCGGCTTTTTAATGGCTTTTTGAAAAAGCTATCATCGTTGTGGCTATTTCGTGGCTTTTTCCATACAAAATAAAGAAAAAAAAGCTAGTGGCTTTTCAAAAAGCCACTAGAAAATCAGGGATCAAATAACAAATGAGCTCTGTGAGAAAAAAATAAACTAACAATTGCATACTTTCAGGAAGTTGGCGGCAATTTAAAAAAAAAAACGAATAAAAAAACAAAAAAAATTCCCAAGAAAAAAGGAAAAAGATATGACAAAACGAGAAAAAAAAAGAAAAAAAACCAAAAAGTGCAAGTGTGAACGCATTTAAAAAAGCCGTCATGAGTAGTGGCTGAGATAATGAGTAGTGGCTGAGATAATGAGTAGTGGATGAGATAATAGGAAAAATGAAAATTAAAATATGTATATAAAATTATAATTAAAAAAGAAAATTAATATTAAAAAATAAAAAAAAGGATTTATGTAAATTGAATGATATTAATATTGGAAATATTATTGGGATCAAAAAGTTGAGAAAAAATTTATGCTATTTTTAAATTTTTTTTTAAAATAATTTCGAATTTTCTTTCCAGGGGTTGTGTTACTCAGTATGTAGGAATATTAGATGGCCCTTGGTCTAATGTTGCTGAAGCAATTGAACGGTTAGTTACAACTTCAGTGCAATCAGATAATGGCATTGCGAACACAATTAAATCGTTAGATATAAAATTATCCGAAGGAATTATGAGAGCAATGGAAAATCGTGAAGAATTAGAGAAAAAAGTAAGTTTTTATATGCATTTTAAATTTTTTTTTTTTTTTAGTTAAGTTAATAACTTTATTGAGGTGATTCTAAATGTTCAATTCCGGAGGTTCTGTTGAATCTGAAAGCTTTTAACAGCCTTGTCCAACCTATATATGTAAAAAATTGAGGGCTTAAACTGACAAAGTTAAGAATAATTGACTAAAAAGCCTTAAGGATCTTTAATTCTGTCATTTAATAATTGAAACTTCTGTCTTATAAAATTCCAAGCTTTTAAAAAGTAAAAAAAATTTCAGTATAAAAATGAAACCGAAGTGATTAAATTTGGTTTTTTTTTTTCTTCCTTTTTAATTTTATCATACTTTTTTATTATAATTGAGCAATTTCTCATAAAAGCTAAAAAAAAATGTGGTTAAAATAATGTTCAATGTACTTTTGGGATGCTATTCGCACATAAAAATTTATAAAAATTCTTTTTTGGATCTCATGAATACTTGTTATAATATGGTGGTTTAAGTACATTGTACATTGTTAGTACATTGTACACTTTACTGAGTGTGTATAGTTTTGTATAGTGAATGTATTATATATGATAATATAACATTCCAGTGGAAGGCGGCAATTAATTTAATAAAAACCTTTATCTAAAACTCCATAGAAAATTGTTGTTAAACATAATATTATCTAGAGACACTGTCTCCTTAAAGACAGTTTATAAACTATTCTATAATCTTATTGTTTTTCAATTTTGCAAATTTGAAAGAGAATACATAATTTCTTTAATGAATTGTTCTAAGTAATAATGACATGTCCGTAATAAAAGATCTACCTAACATTTTCCTGCAACATTTTGCTGTAACATTTTGCTGCAACATTTTTTTTTGTATTTAATGATTTTGATCTCATGCTCGTTCTAAAATTCTTTTTTTTTTGATTTGATAAATTTTTATGAAATTTATCAAAATTTTGTATTTTAAAAGACAGATAATGGCGTTATAACATTTATTGAAAATTATCTATTATCTTATTTATTCTTTAAATTTCGAAATCTCGATATTTTTTATTGATTTAATTTTGTAGAAATTTACTTACTATATTTACATAGAGTATATAAAGTTCTGTACGTTTAAATTCTATATGTGGAAAATATTTTATGGTTGGACAATAATAAAGCGTTGTTATTGTATAGAATAATCTTTAAAATGTTTTAATGTTTTTATTTTCGTGATATAATTTGAACACATTTGGTTTAAAGTTTGTTATTTTTTTTCGCTAAAAATTACTGACATTTTCGTGGAATGGATTAATTGATACTTAGCCAATTATAATTATATAAATAATTAAATAAAATATTTGATTGTAGAATCTTTTATAACAGGATTAGATTTAAAACTCGATTACTGTTTGTACAGAGTATTCAACTATCAATGTGCTGTGATGAATTCTCCGTCACAAAAAAATTATAAAGATGTTTTTGCCTCGGTTTTTGCTATTGTTTATGAAATGATAAGGTTGCATTTGATACAATTGTGAATAACAGAAGAGACTTTAGAAAAAGATCTATATTCGTGCTTTCGAATAAAATTTATTAAAATAGACACTATTTATTACTTTTTGTGGTCGTTTCGTTTTTTTTTTAATTTTAGTTTTTATGCTTGTTTCGATTTCAAATAATTTTAATTTTGAATTTTTAAGGCTGGCTCCTAATACTGATTCCATTACCATCAAAATTATAAACAAGCCTTGATCTTCGCCTTGATCTATTTGGTCAACTTTAGAAAATGAGTAAAAAAATACCTAATAAAAATATGATTTTACAGATTTTTATTTTTGAAATTTTTTATAAAATATAATTATAACGTTAAAATCTATGGGCACAACAACTAAAACACAAAATCTCTGAACTGTTAACATTTAGGTAATAATCAGTTGTAGGTACTAAGTAAGACGAAAATGTAAAAACTTTTGCTTTAATTTTTTTTTTTTTTTAGCTCTACATAGAAATTATTTAGAAATATATAAATTTTTGAGATGATGGTGGAATACTAAATTAGTTTGTTTGCTGTTCATTGTTCATTGTGCCTGCCTGTATAACTAACTAACTATATACTTACATTTTAAAATACTATGTGCAAATATCTGATGCTGTATAAAATTTTCATAATCTTTAAAAATAATGTTGTTTTAAAATAAATGTTATTACAGTCTTTTGAAATTATTTGTGTACTTATAAAATATTGTCAAAAAAGAAAAAAAAAAGAAAATCGTGTGAAAAAATGTTAAAAAAATTATTGATCGCTTACATTATGTACTGTTGAAAAAAAAATTTCACCTCAGCATTATAAAAGAAAAAATCGATTGGTACTTCAAGTTTCATAAATAGTTTTATTTAAAATTAATAAAGTCTATTTAAATTTGAACAAATTTCTTTGCAATTACTGGGTGCTTTAATTGTACCGCAACTGCAAAAAAAAAAGATAAATACTATAATTATATAAGTATTAAAAATATTATATATCTTACTCTCTAACTATCACACTCCCTGGGCGCCTTTGTCGTATTGGTATGGGGGCTTTGTCGTATTGGTCATTTATTTTCAAAATAGAAATTTGCCAAAAATAAAGGTATTTTAGTAGAGATAGAGAAATAAATTTTTGTCAGTAGGGGCGAATAAAAGAAAAAAATTCTATCTAGGTATGCAAATATTTTAATTGGGAAATAATATCACATTCAATATAATCCTAGTTTATTTTAATATAGTTTCCGTCATTCAAATTTTATATATATACCAAATTTTCTATAGACCAGACTTAAAAATTATCATGAATTATTAATTAATCAATTGGACTACCTTTATATATAATTTTAATTTGACTGAAACTATATACTGTATACTTTTATCTGTGAAAAATTTTATTATATGTATATGAAAAAAAATCAAAACCAATATTTTTATTTTGATGAATTAAATGTTTGTGTTGTAAAATAATTCATTATTTTATTGAAAATTTTTACAAATAGCAATAAAAGTGACAACTTGATGAAATTTATTATGACTTAACAAAACAACGGTAGTAAAATAAGTTAAATGTGACATTAAAAAATTATTTATGCGGGATGTACTTATAAATTAATATTTTAAAATAGAAATATTAATAAAATACCTAACATTTTAAAAATAAATAAAACAATTTTTTTTTAATAACTAATAGCTATATAAATTCAAGAATATTTATGAATTTTTATATAAGAAGTCTTAAAAAGGAAAATCATGTCATTTGCGTAACTCACCTGTAAACAACAATAAAATGCTATATATATATTTGTATGATAATGAAACAATTGAGGCGACTTTTTTATATGAAAAATCGCTGTCGCTATCGTCGCCCCAATTGTGTTTTCACCTATCTTCCACAAAAAATGCTAAAATGGCAACTATATATTTAATTCACGGCAACTCAACTCTGCTGGCAACTCTACATTAAAAAATTAACATTTTCTGATTTTCTCATTTCGAATCCAACAGCAGGAGAGGTAAGTCCAATTTTTTTTTATAGGAAAGGAATTTAGGAATATATGCGGTATAAAAAAATAACGGAATGAAACAAAAAAAAGTAGTTTTTTTTTTTTTTGTTTTAGGAAAAAAAAAAGTAGCGTTGTGGCGGTTTTGCTAGTTGGCAACCCTGCAAGTGCTTAGAAAACAATAATATAATACGAAAACACTAACTATAAGTTGGGATTACAAAAGGAGGATTTCAGAAAGTAGCAGGAAATAAAGGAAATAAAATAAACTAAAAATACCAAACCAAACTAATTGTATTAATTATTAATTAATTAAAGCCAGACTACCACAAGTGGCGACGAGGAGAAAATATAGAAAAAGTAATAAGTAAAATTAATTAGATAATTTTTCCATTTTTAGGTTAGAATGAAAAAAAAAAAAGCGGCGTCATAGGAAGTTACCACCAATGGAAAATGGCAAGATGTGGTACTGAGCCAAGGCAAGACGTACTAACTGAGCTAAGGCAAGACGTATTTACTGAGCCAGGGCAGACGTGTTAACTGAGCCCGAGGCAAGATGTGTAAACTGAGCCTAAAGGCAAGATGCACGCAAAGATATTTCAGGCAAGAACTGCGAAAGGTGAGCCGTGATCTTTGCTGCTGAGCCAATGGGAAATAAAATATTCCATAGTGGAATATAAAAAAAAAAAAAAAAAAAAAAATAAAGAAAAGTCTCTGATGACCTAGCCTATAGGTTAGCTATTCAGGTATAAACGGGTTCTGTACAATTCTGCTAGCTGACCCATTACGTTCACCCAAAATGCAATAGTTCGTCAGGAAAAAATGTATTAATGTAAATTTCTAAAAATAATATCTATTTTTTAGGTAATGGAAGAGATAATAAAGAACGTTAAGGCATTCGAATGCGAAAACATCCCCGCTACGGAACTTAGACAGAAATGGATTGATTTTAAGAAAAATTTTTCATATCTGTCCAAAACTTTTTCAAAGAACAAGCAAAAGAGGATAAAAAGTATTTTTCTCTCCGTAGCTGGAAGATCGCTCCAAAAGATATGGGAAAGTCTAAATGATGATGATTCAGAACACGAATTCTATGATAATGAAGATGAAACGGATGATTATCAACGAATGATTGTTACACTAGATAATTATTTTGCTCCAAAACAGCATGACATCATGGAAAGATTTAATTTTTGGTTAATGAACCCTAATGAAGATGAACCACTTGACAAATTTCTTATTCGTGCCACAGTTGCAGCTAATAGGTGCAATTTTGGAACATCTGCAAGAGAGAGTCGAGAAACAGCAGTTTGTGATAAAATCCTCATGCAGGCGCCAGTAGGATTGAGGAAGAAAATTTTGGAAAAGGAAGGAACACTGAATATAGACAAAATGAGTAAGCTCTTAAATGCATTTATTTCAGTAGAAACAAACATCTCAAAACTTAATGAATCTGGAAAATCAATTGACCTCAACAAATCAGAAGTAAATTTTGTTCATCCACAGAGAAATCAGTTAAGCCAGAAACAAAATTGCAATTATTGCGGTTTCAATCAGCATCGGGGAAAAGAGCTATGCCCGGCAAAAAACGTTACTTGTAGGACATGCAACAAAGAAGGGCACTATGCTCGAATGTGCTTCTCCAAAGGAAATCAGAATCCGTCATACCACCAACAGAATTTTAATTCACGCACTCGAAATTTTCACAGTTTCCCATATTCAAGTAGTTCTCAGTCAAGATACAGAAACATTCAACCAAATCAACAAAAGTATCAAAAGAGACAAAATTCATTTGTCCCAGATAAACAAAACAAAAGACAGAAAATTAATTCTGTTCATTCTGAAGAAGAAAATGTTGATGAACCAGAATCAGACTTTATCCATGCTATTGGGGATGGACAGAATGAATCAATTTGGTTCAAAGTTGGTGGCGTTAACATAGAAATGTTGATTGATTCAGGGTCGAAATACAACATAATTGACGAAAGCACCTGGAATTTCTTGCAAAAGAATAAAGCGGAAATGAAAAATATTAAACCATCAGCTAAGAAACTATCTGCATATGCTCAACCAACAATTCTAAAGATCGTGTGCTGTTTTCAAGCTCCATTAATGGTAGCTGATAGTATTCCGGCTTCTGATTGTGAATTTTATGTTGTAAAAGGGGGAAACCAAAATTTACTTGGGAAGGAAACTGCAATAAAACTCGGAGTATTACGAATTGGACTACCAAATACGAGGCCAAATACCATCCGAAACGTTGAAGAAAACAACAAGGAAAAATTTCCCTCTATTAAAGGATTAGAAGTTTATATTGAAATGGATTCAACAGTGACACCGGTTGTTCAGAGAGTTCGAAGAGTTCCACTTGCGCTAAGACAGCAAGTTGAAGATGAATTAATTAGAATGTTAAAACTAGGCATTATAGAGAAGGTAAATGAAACAAGTCCATGGGTGTCTGCATTGGTACCGGTAGTTAATGGTCCAGGAAGAGGAGTACGCATCTGCATCGACTTGCGCGCTGTAAATCAAGGTGTAAAGCGTAAATACCACATGATTCCAACATTTGACGAAATTCTAAGTGAACTATCTGATGCTAAGTATTTTTCGATTTTAGACATCAAGAAAGCCTATTGGCAATGCAAGTTGAACGTGAAATCGCGGTACATAACAACTTTCATAACCCATATTGGAATGTTTCGATTCACACGCCTCCCATTCGGCATCTCAAGTGCTCCTGAAATTTTCCAATCAGTGTTAGAACAAATACTCAGTGGAATCTCTGGCCAGAATAATTTCCAAGACGATGTCATTATTTGGGGCTCCAGTGAAAGTGAACATGACAAAGCTCTTCATGAAGTGATGACGCGATTAAAAGAAAGCAATATATTGTTAAACTTGGAGAAATGTAAGTTTAAAGTTACTGAAATAAACTTTCTCGGGCATCGATTAACCAGGAAAGGCATTGCTCCAGGAAATGAGAAAATTGCTGCTGTCAAAAATATTCGAGCCCCTGAAACACTTGAAGAATTGCGCAGTCTATTAGGACTTATTGGATATGTTGGGCGATTTATTAAAGATCTGGCAACAAAAATTGAACCATTGCGAAAAATGCTCATTGTTAAGAAAATATTGTGGGAACCGCAGCATGATAAAATTTTAGAAAAAATTAAAACAGAAATAGCAACACCACCCATCTTGGGGTATTTTAACAATGACTATCGTACCCGAGTTGTTGCTGATGCATCGCCAGTAGCGCTAGGAGCAATTCTTTTGCAATTTAATGATGAAACTGATGACAATCCAACCGTAATTTGTTATGCAAGCAAAACACTGACTGCGACTGAAAAACGCTACTGTCAAACAGAAAGAGAGGCTTTAGCAATTGTTTGGAGTATGGAAAGATTTAAGTACTATCTTCTCGGTCGTAGATTCGAAATTGAGACAGATCATCGACCATTGGAATCTATTTTTAAAACTTCATCAAGACCACCAGGCCGAATTGAACGATGGGTTATTCGCATCCAAGTCTTTGATTTTTGTGTTGTATACCGACCGGGAAAAAGCAATATTGCAGATCCATTGTCTCGACTAAGTGAAAATGATGAAGAAATACCATTCGAAGAAGATAGTGAGGAGATATGGCTCAATGCAATAATAGAATCGGTGGCAGTGGATGTTCATGAAATAAAACTCGCCATTAAAGAAGATATGGAAATGCAACTACTCAAACGAGCTTTAGAAAATGGTCGTTGGGATGGATTAAAAGACTACGCGCCGTTTAAAAATGAACTAACTGAGATTGATGGGTGGATTGTACGAACTAGTAAGTTAGTCATTCCAAAAATTCTTCATGAACGTTTATTACAAATAGCACATGAAGGTCATGCGGGAGAAGTAGCGACAGCTTTGATATTACGAGATAAAGTGTGGTGGCCAGGTATAGATAAACAAGCTCGCGACTATGTGAGAAAATGCCGCAACTGCCTTCTCGTTTCTAAATGTGACCCACCAGAACCTATGCATCGACGACAGATGCCAATGAAACCATGGGTAGATCTGTGCATGGATTTCACCGGTCCATTTCCAAGTGGTGAATACCTTCTTGTCGTGGTAGATTATTACTCGCGATTCAAAATAGTTAAAGTCATGCAACAAATTACAGCACTGAACACAATCTCAATTCTTGAACATATTTTTGCAGATTTTGGGAATCCTCAGACTGTTACGTGTGATAACGGACGACAATTTATATCAAAGGAGTTCAGAGATTTTTTTAAAACCCGAAAAATTACCTTAAATTATACTACCCCTTATTGGCCACAAGCTAATGGAGAAGTAGAGCGTCAAAATAGAAGTCTAATTAAACGTTTGAAAATTAGTAATTTATACAATCGGAATTGGAAAAAGGATTTAATAAATTATTTAATTATGTACAATTCAACTCCACATAGTACTACTGGTAAAACGCCTAATGAACTCCTTTTCGGTAGAACAATTAGAACTAAAATACCTTCAATCACCGAAATAGAAATTGCTCCAACAATGACGGAACATAATGATCGCGACACTATTTCAAAATCAAAAGGAAAGGAAAGAGAAGACGCAAAGCGCCGTGCAGTTGAATCATCAAAGGAAATTGGAGACACTGTTGTAATTAAAAATCAACATCCATATAATAAATTAGCTCCAACTTTTACAGACGAAGATTTCACAATCATAGACAAATCCGGAAGCAATGTAACAGTACAAAGTAAAGCCAATCAGAAAATATTCGATCGAAATTCATCACATGTAAAGAAAGTATTTAGACCTAACCACACAATTATCGAAGATCAATCTTTTCAGCCTGTCATCGCATCGACTCCTGAGTCAGTTCGCCGATCATCAAGAAACAATGATTATTCTTATACTAATCCGCCATCGGCAGATCAACCAACCGAGAGACCAATTAGAACCACTCGTAAACCAGATTGGATCAAAGACTTTGTGTCCACTTAAGCTTTGTTTTGAAACAAAAGGAGATGTGGCGGTTTTGCTAGTTGGCAACCCTGCAAGTGCTTAGAAAACAATAATATAATACGAAAACACTAACTATAAGTTGGGATTACAAAAGGAGGATTTCAGAAAGTAGCAGGAAATAAAGGAAATAAAATAAACTAAAAATACCAAACCAAACTAATTGTATTAATTATTAATTAATTAAAGCCAGACTACCACAAGCGTCTTTTTTTTTGTTTTAGAAAAAAAAAAAATTAACCACTACTTTTTATTCCGTTGTTTTTTTTATCTTACTTCAATGTTAATTTTTGCAATTAAATATTATTTACTTAATAAAATAATTTAGTCAACACGTGAAAATAAAATAGGCGTAAGTGCAGATGATGTAAACCACTCAGAATTGGCTGAAACTTGGTGGGGGTGTAGAGGCGGTGCCCAAACCCCTAAAACTGAAATCAATTCTTGCGGCTCGGGCCCCGTTTCGAAGATAGCGCCCCCCAAAGTTTTCATACATTTTTGTTTGGAAAAATTTTTTTTTGTGCCCGATTTGCCCCATTTTTTGGAAAAGATTAAAGAGGGTATCCCAGAACGAGAGGGAGGTGGGGGCGGTCTGGTGGTTGCTGTTAACATAACGACGAAAATTAAATTTTCACCATTCATATCAACTCGTTTTCGTGATTATGTTCACAGCGTAAGATTAAATTTTATTCAACATAATTTAAGTTTGACTACAACATAATTTAAGTTTGACTACAAAATTGCTTGAATTAAACGTGAACAACCCCTCGGATAAAAGTTTTTAGTTCAAATTTTTTCAAAATATTTTAATAATTTGAAAAATGAAATATTTTCTGAATTAAAAGATGATGATTTACATAATGAATTAGATAGCCACAGAATTTTGTTAATTAAAGCTATTGGACACGAATATTTGAAAACTAGACTTCATTATAAGAGTATACCTACACCTCAAATTTGAGGTGTAAAATTATTAGATCACGCTTAACAAAAATAATTTATTTTCCATGGCAATAATATTTTTTTCATGTATTATTTATATTATGTTTTTTTTTTTTATCTTTATTAGTTAAATTTATATTTTAAACCTTTGAATATTATATATTTTTCTGTTTATGAATTTTATATTTTACAACTATAACTTATTAGCAAGCCATACACCGACACTTTTTTTGAAACGCCAGATGACACGCCACGCTTTTCACTGCATTTTTCTGTTAGTGTGTGGTGAATATGACGCGCCATTTTTTCTAACACTCAACCTGCCACTCCAATTGACACTTTTTCACGTTAGTCCGCACACTAACAAAATTCAAACTGAACGGAAAAACGTCAGTTTATTACAAGTTATTACAACTTTTTTGGCAATACCTTCTAGGTGTTTTTTTTTTAATTTTTGTCCGATTAAAACCATCATAGCACATATAATTAAATTTTCTGACATTTTTTAAACTAGAAAAAATTTAAAACACTTGAACTAATTCAAAAACACAAAGTTGTACTATTAAAAACAAAAAAAGATCGTTGGATTGTCATTTGGAATCACAAAATTTTACACATTCCACACGACATTCCAAAGAACAACAATTTGTTAGGCTTATAAAAGCTCTTTAACTGCCGTTCAAACTTCCACTTTTTTCAACGTTTTAACTGTGTAGTGTGTGTGCAAAGAGCTTTTGTTGAAATGCCACTTAAACTGACAGTTTTTTGAAACAAAAACCGAAAGTTTTTTCCTGAAAAAAAGTGTTAGTGGGTGGCTAGCTATTAATTGTTATTTATCGATGAATTTTTTTCTCAAATTAATGTTAATAATTTATTTAGGGTTCAAACTTAAAATTTGTTTTAAAATGCAAATAGATTAGTTGCCTCAACATTCAAAAGAGAAGTTTTTAGATTTATTTTCATGAAATTTATTTTTGCTGATAAATATAAAAATTTTCATCAATGCAAATAATTTGTTATCATCATTTTCATAATTTGTACTGTTTATATTTTTTCAAACGACAACACTTTTTTTATGTTGTCAGTCAAAAACATAATTTATGCTGGACTCAAAAATATTTTGTAAGATTTGTTCTATATAATATTGAATTCTGTGGGTATAACCTTAGATTAAGAATACAGAAAGATGGGAACTTCATACAACATTTTTTCAGCCTTTTTTTTGTATTTTTATGTGAATGTGTTAGTAAAACAAAATAAAATACGTGATAATTATCAATATATGAAAAGAAGTTTATTTAGTTTTACTAACACATTCACATAAAAATACCAAAAAAAGGTTGAAAAAATGTTGGATGAAGCTTCCCATCTTTCTGTATTCTTAATCTATGGTATAACCTACCTACCGTCATAAGCCATCAACCATCCATGCAGTTAGAATAAAAGGTGATTTGTACAGAGATGTCCTGTGAAGACTATACATAATATCATCACCCAGAACTGATTATATCTAATCGTCATATTAATTTGTTTTTCCCTCAAAACTTATAAATTTTTAAATTAATAAAAAAACAAACATTTTTTTTCTTTTTTAGTTTCAATTATAAATCAATGATGGCCACAGCATCCTCTCATTTGAATTTGAAAAAACGACCGCTAAATATTATCCAGAGCCATTATTCCAATCAATACCAAAAGATACTGTGAACAAAAAAATGATGGGTTATCGCGGTGCCACATTTATCGCACATTGTGCAATATGAAATTAGTTGATGAAGCATTTCAGCATATTGTCATATCGGCAGTGATCATTAATTCAAATATATGTATATTAATCGTCATTTTCCCAAATTTAATGAAAAACTTAATAATGAATTGAAAAAAACACGGGGAATTGATGTTAGATTTTGTATCGCAAAATTGAAAAAAATCAAAAGTAACCATAATGTAACAATATGCGATGATGAAGATTTTTTGGAAAACACGATGAACATTTGAAACGGAAATGCATTAATGGTATGCAATTCATGAAACCCGATTTAATTGCATTGGAAAATCATTCTTTTGGAAGTGAGATTAACTTATGAAGACGAACGAGCAGATGAATAAATTACTGGTATTGATCGGTAAGTTGATTACAATTCTTTTCATTTAATAGTTGTTTCAATATTAATGAATCAGACCAAAAAGTTTTTCCAATTTCAAATAAAATCTTAAATCAGTGAAGTTGACGAAAATTTAAATAAAATATTAAAAAAAAATATATAATATACCTCTAAGCACTTAAAAAAAAAATTTAATAAATTAAAATATATTATGTAAATTTAATTTATTTTTGTTTATTTTTTTAGGGGTGGGAAAAAAAAGGTTACGAGAATTATATAATAAACTATGTATATCATATTTATATAAAATATATATAATAAAGAATATGAAACTCAACAATTCATTTGATACAAAACTTTTTTTAATTTTTTGTTTCATTGAAAAATTATTTTGCATATCAGTGAGAAATTGCTTTTGAATAAATTTTAATTTCATAATTGGTCAAGTTTGTAGATTAACATGAACTTAGTTTCGTTATAATACATAGTATAGTTTTGAAATATATTTTAATTTTTTCCAAATAAATGTTAAATGTAAGACTTATCATTAAAAATTAAAAAAAATTAGAAACATATGAAGAATATAATGAATGCACTTCAGTTTGTGAGTCTAATATAAATATCTATTCGTGAAAAGCGATGTTCAGTGGTGATATTCGAAATTTTTAACAATCATGTGAACATTATAACGTACAAGGTTAAGATTAACAATAAGAAGATTTAAATATGATACCATCAGGGGTATCCATTCTGCTGAATCTTCTTTTAGCTTCGTCGGGATTATCAATTAAGATCAAAATTATTTTAGGTCTCAAAATATATTTGGTGTATGTGTCATCGACACGGTATCTAAAGTAGTTTACTGAAACTTTGTATTAAATTGTTTTATTTGACAAAGCCTTATTTATTATCAAGGGATAAGGGGAATCACGAAAATTTTTACAAGCACCACTGACTACATCTAATCTCACAAAATTTTACTTTTGCTCACGCAGTGGAATATATGATATGAAGAATACCAAATTGGTATTTTCAAATTTAATAACGAAATTTGTTATTTAGCTCTTATGATAATTCCCAGAGCATCATATTCGTTTGTGAAGTAAAGGCAACGATTTGAATTAACGAAATATTGAAGAAATTTTTTTTGTTTTCATATTTTAAAACCAAATTTTTATTATTAATGTTACAGATAGTTTCAACCCAACGTTATATATGCCAACGTAGTTTGTTGTTTTGAGCTGTCAACATTTTTTATGCTTGTAAAAATAATACCAACAGATGGTAAATGAACTTGCCCGGTTTTGTAATAAAACTGTCACAAGTTTATTAATTTAGAATAATATATATATTGAATACGGAAATAATGGCAGATGAATACTTCTTATCATTAGCAGCTATATTTATTGCAAGGTAAGCAATTTTTTGTACATAATATATAAAGAAAAAATTAATTTTTGATATATTTTTAGGATAAAAAATTACATAAAGCAGAACGATTACGATTCCATAAAGAAGCGGAAATGTTGAAAAAATTGCGACACCAATTAATCCAAATATTGTACGTTTTTATAAATATTGGGAAACAAATGTTGGTAAAAAAGATCGTTCTAGTCACTGAATTGATGCACTCAGGAGCATTAAAATCGTAAGTAAGATATTATATTATTTTGTATAATAATATAAATTATTTTGTGGAAGTTCTAATTATTTCCTTCTACTGCAACTTGAATAAAAAGACGAACAAAAAAAAAAAATATATTACAAATAGTGAAAGAAATCAGTGTGAACTACCACTCCGATTTATATATTATGAACTAATATCAAGAATCTGAATTTTGATTTTTATCAAACATCCAAGACCAATCACTATTTTAGTCTTTGACCACTTCCATTCGAAAAATCGTGTACTTTACTTTTCAAAACCAATAATAAAAATGTTAACTAAATATTAACATATACATAGCTCTAAATTTTTTTCAAATTTAAAACGTGTATAAATATTAGTTTTAGTAAATTTATTAAACCGATAATATCGAAATAAACTACCTTTTGTTTCACACTATTATTTCTTTTACAGAAAGTCAAACAATCCGATGTTTTGATCAGATTTTATTAAAATGTTTCCTTCATCCACAATTGCTCTGCATAGTTTTCGAAAATAACAACATATTGTATTTTCATGCATTTTTACTTTCTTTTTTTTACTAATTTAATTCACAATTCACTTTCATTTTATTTTTTATTAGCTTGCAGTTTCTTAAGTCATGCCCGTAAAATTTTTTTTTTATTCAACTTATTTTATTTTTTAGTTCGAAGAACTCCTCCCAAAACAATTCATCTGGAAATTCAAAAAATATACAAAGTAATAGCGGAGGAGCTGGTATAAACAGCAGTAGGTACATCATCTTCAAGACAATTAGCCAGATCTAGAGCACGTGTAATGCGTACAACAATTCGTAGTGGTGGAAGTGGTCAAAGTTCTGGTTCTCGAAGTACTGGTGTTATAATTGGAGGCTCATCAGGTCGATCATTAGTTAATGTGCCAGCATCTTTTGTCCCTGAAGAATTAGTATCACAGGCTCAAGTCGTATTGCAGGGAAAATCCCCAAATTTGATTATACCTGAATTACAGCGCACAAATCTTGATGTTAATTTAGCTGTCATTAACTTATTGTCTCAAGACGATGAAGAAGGTGAGGATACTGAAGAAGGTGGTGATAATTATGTTCCCGAAGATTTAATATCACTATTAGAATTCCATGCTGACAATAGTTGTGTTATTATTGATTCAGCTGATGGTTTATTTTCAGAAGAAATGTTTAGTAACTGCTCAAGTATTCGGAAGTAAGTATAAAATATTTATATATGAATTTAAAATATTTTTTAAGAAAGTAAAAAATATCTCATAATTTGTTATACACATTTTTATTTATATTATAGTTTATTTTCATAAAATAAAGTGAAAATAAATATTTAAATAAAATCAAAAACACTGTAATACCTATTATAAAATTACTAAGCTCATTTTTCATTTTTTTTTTTCTGTTTTGTTCGACCATAAAATACCTAATTTATGATTAATGCACTTCGGCCTAACTAAAACGACAGAAACTGAATTTGAATCATCAAATAAAATGATAAAAAAAAAAAATAAATAAAAATATTCAAATTCAAAATTTAAAAAAATTTAATTTATTGTACCAATAATAATAATAATTCGTACCGTCCAAACATTAAGTTGATAACTCGAAAGACAACTTTTTATAAGCTTTAGTTTATAACAATTAATAAACTTTAATTTGATTTTACTTTGAAATTTCAATTCAGATTAACGGACTTATATTAGATTTTCCCGGTTTTTTCACTTGTTCAACAATTAAACATCGATTTAAATTTTTAGCTAAGTAAATTTTAACTAGTTTTCAGAAATTTCAACACAAATTTTATTTTTTTTTTGGAATTAAATCTTGGCTGCACGAAAATAATTTAAATTTGACTTAAAAAATTTTGTTACATGTCTAAAATAAAGTTTCTATTATCTAATTATTTTTTTTATATAAATAATATCAACCGCATCATAGTTATCTAATAATAATGTTGTTATTTTATTGACAGACTGATACTCTCAACCCATTTGAAGCCGGTAATGGGAATTTTTTGTCTGCTTATGGCAACTATGACGCTGTGGACAGACATCGTCAACAAAATTTAGATAAAGATGATAAACATTTGGGAAGTTTGCAGTCACTAACGTCAGTGGAGGATCCTTTGCAGGAATTAGCTGATCTACGAAGACAGTTTGTTTACCTTCAGGTATTTGCAAGTTAAATTTTTGTTTTTTTCTTTTAAATACATTTATATTTATTTTGTTTCAATTTCAATATACCTACATCTATTTAAAAGTTTAATAATTTAAGAATAAGAAAACCTATGTGTTTTATTCGTTTACATAAGATTTATCAAATTCTTCCAATAATATTGGCCATTATTAATAAAATTTACAAATTCAAGTGAAGGAAGAAAAATATATACATATCTCAACTTATGAAAATTCATAATTCATTCATTAAAATTTCATCGCATAAAAATATGAGTTAAATTTTTCAATTATATAAAACAAATAAATTTTTACAATTTTAATAATTTTTTATTGAAAGTTTATTTTTAACCAATTTGTTAGAAGTCTGAATTACAACTAACTTTACTACAATTTTAAGACTTAAAAATAGAAACGAAAAAATTAGTATCAGCAAAATTGTCATTAAGTGTGTGAAACTTTAAAGAATAAAAATTTGTAATTGGAAACGATACATAAATTTTATCGTAAAAGTGCAAGATCACAAAAATTATAAAGTTGTTATACGCAAAAGTCAAAGGGTATTCTGGTCTAGAGGCACGAATTTATTGCAATTTTTGAAGTGCTGTAAAAAAAAAACCAATCAATATTTTTACTATCCATTTTTTTTAGGAATTTATTTATGTTTTAAGAATACAGTAAAAAAAAAAAAAAAGTAAAAAAATCAAAATTCAAAGAGCTCGCAGCTGATGAAGTGGGGGCTCTCAAAAAGCTGGCACGTGACCATTCCCACGATTCAGCCCTTTTGGCAATTTGGAGAAAAAAAAAAAAAAAACGATTATTAATCTATAGGAATCTATAATAGGAATGGCGACTGCTTGAAGAAAAATTTGTTTTTGTACCAATTTTTTTTAGTTTTTAGAAATTTTTAAAAATAGTAAACATTAAAATTTTGGAATGAGGATAGTTCATCCGATAGAGAAGCCTATGAAGAAGACCTCTACAAAATTTGAAGTAAATCAGTAGGACTTGAGTTATCATGGGAATCGTTTGTTTTAAAAAAGACAGTTTTGATAAAAACGCGTTTAAAGTTTCACGTAAAGTTTCTCGCCAGTCTAATTCATGAAATGTTATTTTAGTAAAACAGCCATACCTCCGAAAATAATTTGAATTCTTAAAGGGTTAAACTTGATTTTTTCAAATTTCTAAACCAGAATACCCATTTAAGAACCAATAATTTTAATGGCATTTTAATCAATTGGTTCCATGTTAATGATTACATCACTCGGCTTTCAAGTTCAAGGTAGCTCGTTGTATAATTGCAAACCCTTGTATACACACCACCAACGTTCCCTCTAATCTTTAAAATCCATGTGCGGGACAAAATGCAATGTGGGCAAATCTTTTAAATTCAAAAAAAATTGGACAAATTTTAACCAAAAATTTTTTTTTTAATATAACTATTGTTAAACATATTTTTTTTTATTTGTTTTGGCATAAGTTGATGGAAAAAATGTAAATAAAAACATTCTTACTTATAGTTAAATATCCAAATAGTGCCTCCAATGTTGAAAAAAGGCACATACTTATGGATAGAAAAAATGTAAATAAATGGATTGTCAAAACAGTCAAAAGACATGACTTCAGTGTGCAAATATACACGAATTTATTTCTAAATTGGGTGCATTTACGAAATGAAAATGATGACAAATTTATTTGCGCTGATAAAAAAGATATTTTGCATTATTTGAAAGTGGTAAAGGTTACGGTAGTGTAAGTGGAAAAAAAAGTAATGCATATATATATATATATATATATATATATATATATATATATATATAATATGTATATATGTATAAACTTTTTTGAGAATTTTTTTTAAATTTTTTTTTTGGAATTTTTGAATTTTTGTCGGACTGGTGTGAAGTTATCCACGACTACGCGACCCAAAGACCTCCTACCCAGTACTCCCTACAACTAAGAAACGTGCTTCATGGGCCGTGGATAACTTGACACCTTAAGAATTGCTGCTAAGCAGTAAGATAAAACTTTTGAATTGTCTCGGAAAAAAAACCCCATAAAACCGAAAATTGTTTCAAACGAAAATGGTTGGTTTTTTTTCTCGGACAGTTCTTAATATTTTTATTTCTAATAGTTTTTTAAATTTTTAGTATAATTAATATTGGTAATTTAACCGCGAGGTTAAATTACTTAATATGTTATGTTTGAGATGTTTCAGTATGCATCGGCACGCTTGTGTTCATTCACAAGTGTGTGAAGATCAATAGCCGACCGGGTTTCTATCCATTACATGCGGTGAGCATTTTCCCCAAATGTATCCTCATTGGTGTGTGGATAGGAATCACGGTCTCGAAAACCTGCTTATTGATCTTCGATGGCACTGTGATGCGTAGTACCAGCTTGTCGAGCGGGGAATTTTGTTTCGGGCATGTAGGCGCAACAATCCCACTTTCAGAGTTACTCTAAAATGTTATTATTATATTATACATTTATAACTATTTATCAGGCATTCAAGTATAATTTTTTAATATCATTTGGAGGTGAGAAGGGCTGGGTGAATGGGGCGTTGGCCTGCTGTCGGGCTAAAGATCTTCTTCGCTCAGTAGTGCAGCTGGTACTCAAAAGATGATGATGGCATTAGATGAAATTATTGGCATCGTCGCATCTTATTGAATTAATATGGCATGGAATTGGCATCATTTTAGTTTTTAAGTTTAGGGCTTAGAGTAGGAATTATTTGTCGGGGCAGTTTATACAAAATCATTAAAAAAAATGGTAATTGGAAAATGAAGGTAAATTCCATTAAATCCAATAATAATCGGGTCAATAATAATCGGTCTAAATTGGTGTTAATTGATGCTGGAACGTATGTAGTGAATCAAGATATACAATTTGCAGCACCAATTAAAGCTAATCATGTTCAAATCAAGAATAGAATTAATCATATTCATGTCTACCAGGGTCAGCTTGATGTAATTTTAAGACATTCTGATTGGCCTCAGACAATGACGAGTTAAAAATTTCACTGATGTCGGAGTTTTAGAACCAATCACAATTGATGTAAGTGAAATGAACATAAGAATTAAATAGTATTGTACATACATATATAAATTTACTATTTTTTTTAGGGAAAAATAACTGGAAAACATTTTGAAATATTCTTTCCATTAAAACCTGTACATGAAGATCTCAACTTAGAAGGTGATTTTACAATAATAGGAAATGTGTTGGTGAAAAAAAAAATGTCTGTCAAAAACTTATTTGGTATTTCAAAAATAAAAAGCCTCAAGGACGTTATTGAACATGGCCTAGAACTCTACTGAAGTTCCAATCAGTTTGAAATTTGATGAACCACTACACTTCAATAGTTTAAATACTGAATTTATAAATGAAATTGCAGCCAAAAAATTTGTAGGGCATAAAAATTATAGCATGTTTTCTTATAAAAAATTATAAAAAAAAAAAAAAAATTATTATTTATTTTATGAATGTCATTATTTAAAAGTTTTAATTATTTGATTAAGTGAATTAATCAAGAGGAAATTCTGAAAAGTTTTTAATTGTTTGATTAAGTGAATTAATTAAGTGAAATAAATAATATTGATGTCATTATTAAAAAATTGTTTTTTAATTTTTATTTTGTAGGCATTACAAAAAAGGCACAAATCATCAAATCATCTTAATTATTATTTTTTAAATTCACATGTATTCTTTTTTTATTTTTCATCTTTTTAGAATCTATTCCTCAAAATCGGTACAGTTACAAATGCGTCCTAAAAGATTATATTTTAATTACATAAACTTCTAACATTTAAATACGGTATTAATAAATAAAATGAAGGAACTCGATATTTGGCATTTTTTTTAAATATTATTAATCATTGGACCCTGATGTTTATTGATTTACTCTTGTAAAGCCTAAATGGTATGACTGTCTGAGATGGATCTTTTATAATTTTGTACTGCTTTAGTTATATTGGTAACATATTTTTTTATAATTGATTTATGTTAACTAGTTGAATATATTTACATTATTATTGTATTGATAAATTGTAATGAAATAAAGTCAGCTTGTATTAAACTTATATCTAAACTAAACTAAATACGATAAATTCAAGAACACAAGTAGTATATCATGAAAGGAATGTGTTTTTTTTTTTATAAATTCTTAACCGGAAATTGAGTTCCTACTACCAATGTAAATGAAGCTCGTTTTATTTAATTTTAATGAGTTTTATGTGTGCCTCAATTATTTCTATTAATAAGGCGGTTACTTATACTATTTCGTTTTACTTGAGGAGTGATACAGTCAATACTCAATACACATGAAATCTTTATGTCTTTTTCAATAAGACATAAAAGTTAAGTTACGTTATGACTTTTTTTTAAGTATTTCTTAACGTGATTTAAAAGTTAACGAATGCTTAATCCACTAAACTAATTTTAAGCTAAATCACTAACTACTAGCCTCTAAAATAAGAGAGGGCGAAGCGAATTTAATTCCTACATTGTATTTAATTTTTTAATTTTTGGCCCGCTCTCGCTTATTTTGATAATTACGATTAGTTCATTTACTTACTATTTGACTTTTTTTGAAAGAAAAACTATTTTTAATAAAAAAAAAACTTTATTAATGGCAAATTTATAATAAAATTTTAATTTATAATAAGATTTTAATTAAAGAATTTTAAATTAAATCAATTTTTTTTCATTTACTTTATTAAACAATCATATATTTTTTTTCAATTTCAATTTGTACACTTTTATTTATATAATTATATAATCCATATAGTTTTTGTAATAGTTTACAATAAAAAGTTTTTAAATTTAATTTATATTTATTTTTTGTTTCTTTTAATATATAATTTTCTTTTTTAATTTCAATATATGTATAATTAAAAAAATGTATTTTGTATAAAAATATAGAATAGTTCAAAAAAAAAAAATAATGAAAAATAATAAGAAATTAATTTGTGAGTTTTCTTTGTTTTCTTTGTTAATTATTAGTTGACTATAGTTTCTGTGGTTAGGAGAGCTTATGATGAACTACAAAACAGGTCGATTTTGTTTTTGTCTTTATAATCATAATTTTTTTTTCCTTTATAAATTGATGAATTTTATAAAAAATTACCATTGAAGCTAATTATGTAATTTGAAAAAAAATGTTGAGGTATGTATGCAATATGAAACATTTTATTTTTTATTTTATTTGCCCTTTTGGAAAATTCTATATGAAATATATATATATATATCTGTTTAATAGAAAAAAAAAATTAAAATCTACAAATTCAAAGGCGCTAATCTATAAAATTATGTTCTTAAAAATCAAATAAATGATATATATAAATATCAACTAAGTGTTATTAATCATGTAAAATAATTTGCCAAAACTACACGATATATTAATATTTTGATTCCTTAAAAATATTTAAATTATTTTATGATAATTTCAGTATTCATTTTGTTATATTAGTTTACTAGAAGCGAATTAGACCTCTCATTATTTTTGATAGTATATTCAAGTGACATAGAGTCCTATAAATAAAATATTCAGCAACCTTTTTGTCTTGAAAATGTACTTCAGATTAACAGTAGACTATTTTTAATTTTTTAACTAAAATCAAAAATATTACCTATGAAATATTTTGCCACGATCGGCTTCAACTAAAATTAAACTTAATTAATTTAAAATGTAGTGAGATATGGTTTGCAGTTTTTTTATTAGAAATATGTATTATCAAAAAAAAA
This sequence comes from Hybos culiciformis, assembly GCA_964007475.1. Classification (NCBI taxonomy): domain Eukaryota; kingdom Metazoa; phylum Arthropoda; class Insecta; order Diptera; family Hybotidae; genus Hybos; species Hybos culiciformis. Next base: position 90,794 of record CAXFZM010000427.1, read on the forward strand.
TCAGTCAAAGAGAAGTAAATTGAAATATACATATTTATATTTTTCTACTGAGTCCATTATTTCGATTATAAACAAAATATGTGGAATACATTTGAAACAATAAACTATATAATTGAAAATGTGGATCGATTTAGAATTTTTTTTTGTTGATCAAGTTGTGTTTAAATTAAGTTTTGATTGTAATATTACAGCTTTTAATATTTAAAAATAATTTTAATTTAAACAAAACAGTTTCAAAATGAAGCTACTAGTTGCTTCGATAATATATAAAATTCGAATCGAATTTTTTACCTAAAATAGTTTTGATTATTATAAGTTTATATTATAATTTTATAAAATACTTAAAATTTAAAAATAACGAAAATTATAAAAAAAAATTGGTTAAAATAAGAGTTTTAGGCAAACATTGGCAACCGAAAGAGAATATTTAATAATTCCGATTGGTAAATTACATATTATACTTAGTTTTATATTAATTATTAATGTTTCTTTGTGCCATTCATTTTATCTGCACCATAGATTGATGCCATTTTTATTTCAGACATCCCAATTGATTTTATCATCAAAATATAAACTAAAAAAAAAATAACGAAATTGTTATTATAATTATTTTATCAAGCCTAATATAATTATTTGTATTCTACATGCAAACATAAATCCTAAAATAATCGCTAAACTAATCCAGTATTCATTTAGTATTGACTGAATCATGTATCTAAATAATGGGACTAAAAATTTAAAAGAAATGCATTTGTTAATTAATCTTGATAAAAAATAAAATGATCGCTATTTAAAAAGTTCAGGCCAAATTCTATAAACTAAATTAACAAAAAAAATAAAAATGTTATAGAATTCGGGCTTAGATTTTTTTGTAACAAAGAAATATTAAATCAACAATCATAATATATGAGCGAATTTTATAGTACATATTTAAGTACCAAGAGTTATTCCCATCCAAGCTACAGCTACAAAAATTATATCTATATAAAATATAAATAAATTTTTATACTTAGTTTTGTGGTTTCTTTCCTCTCCATTGGTCTTGTAAATGCGTTCTCAACAATGTTATTTTGGAATATTGTTGAATATTTTTCTGCCAGAGCTCCGAATAGATTACTACGATATGATTTATCGTATTTTTGTAATCTAATTCTGAGACTTTTGTTTTCTGGACATAAATCTTCCTGTTTTTTACAATACATCAAACTATAAAAATATGAAAGGAAATCAATTTTTTCATTACGATACTCATTTGAATTCAATTGGCGCATCAATTCAAAATTAATCAGAATTGATGCCTCGTACGCCAAGATGCTCATTTCGTCGACATCTTTATGAATTTTATCATTTAAGCTGTCATCTTAAATGATGACGCTTTTTACTGATAATTTCACTGTTGTAACACGACTGCCAGCGTCTACCTTCTGTACGCGTCTGGCGGTCGTTTTGCTTGTTACTTTTTCTGTTGTTGTTTTTATTTTTGGCGCTTTTTTTCCTTTGGTGGCAACATCTGGCTTCATTGTTCCTATCTTCTTTGAAGCCGCAACAGCTTTTTCCGCGTCCACCTTCTGTGTGCGTCTGCTGGTAGTTTTTCTTGCTGGTTTTTTCTCTGCAGCGTCTGGCTCCACTGATTCGAGGCGAATCTTTTTTGAAGCCGCATCAGCTTCTTCAGCTTTTCTTTTTTGATGCTTAGATTCCACTGGAATCAAAGCATCGAAGTGTCCTTTTTTGGTGTCGGCACTGTGCTTCAATCTTTTTATTGGCACATTATTTTCTCCGGTTGCGCGATATTCTGCCCGAAAAACTTTACCAACGTAAAGGCGAAACGCGCAACCGTAAACATGTGCCGCAGCTTTTAGCTTAGCAGTGGATCCATATGTGTTATGATGTACCATATCTGACACATATTGATCAACACTGCCGTAAGGGACACCGGTATTCATCACCGTTTCAATACCGTAATCGAGCCAATTTTCCTTAATGTATTCCACAATCCTCATTCTTATTTCACGAGAACGGGATTGTGTTCCATACATTAAATAACTTATCGAATTGAACAGGCATGCGCCATCCACGTTCATTTCGATAACTTGGTAAGGAATTTTTTGTCTCTTTTCTCTAAAATGTTGGATTATTATATTTTTTTCATTTAAGTTTATCTGAAATCGTTAAAAAATTATTTATTATATATGTAATATGCAGGAAAACTAAAACAGAAATTAACTGCTCTAGACAAAATCAAACTAACAAAAGAAATTTTAAAAAATAAATCGGTCGAATTGATAAACGAAGCGGAAAACACAAAACCAATTCTAAACAACAAATCGAAAACGATATATCGAAACGTTATAAAAATCGAATCGTTAGCTTAATAGGAGGTGTAAATACTCTTTAACAATTATATTGTTGAAATAAGAATAATATTTATAAATAAAATTGAATATTGATGTAAATAAATGCTTTATATATCGCTTCCAGTATTCCAGTATACCTGATTTTTGTTTCTAAAATCATATTAGTCTGTTTAAAAAAAAAAAAATTAAACATCGATGGAAAACAAGATAAGTTTTCCAGCAAAATATTAAATTCACGTTCTAATTCGAGTTCTAATTTTTTCTATCAATTTGTCTTCTTCTAATTACCCATTGTGCAGATCCATTGCTGCCGGAGGAAAACCACCATCTTTCTCTTCTTATTAGTCTAGATATTGATCATTCTTCGAATGAATTAATGGTGGAACACAATTATTCTTTTAATTTTAGTAAAGCCGATTATGTGGGAATGAATAACTCTCTCAGTCGTTTAGATTGGAGTTTTTAACATTCTCAAAACATGGAACAGGCTACTAAAGAATTTTACTCTATTATTTTAAAATTGTTTATCGAATACGTACCATTCAAATCTAATCGCATTCGTAATTTCTCCCCGCCGTGGTATACTGATGAGTTGAGATCTCTCAGAAACAAGCGTAATATGTTATGGAAAGCATATTGTAGTGATAGGAGTGAATGTACACTTGGTCAGTATGAATGTATAAAGGAGGATTTTCGAAGGCTTTCTATTAACTGCCATTCTAACTATTTCGTAAATCTGGAAAATAATCTCAAGTTAGATCCAAAACAATTCTGGAACTCTGTTAACATAAAAAAAGGTTCTTCTTCATATCCAACAACTCTCCATTACAATGATGTCAGTAGTGACAATAATTATATTATTGCTAATCTCTTCGCTGATTTCTTCAAATCTTCTTTTGAGGCCGTCCCTACTTCGCGTTCGCCTCAAGTTGACTCTGTCAAATCATATTCTTTTCTTTCAAATTTTAATTCGTATATATTTAAAACTGAAATCTCCAAACATATTCAGAAATTAAAAAAATCAAACACATAAGGACCGGATGATATTCCTACCGTTTTCTTGATGGAATGAGTGGATAAAGTAATTGAACCACTTTATATTCTATTTAATATGTCTATTTCTTCATGTTGCTTCCCTAATATTTGGAAAATATCCTATATTATTCCACTTCATAAAAAATCCAATAAAGCACATATTCAGAATTATAGGCCTATCGCCCAACTATCTTCCTTGCCTAAACTATTTGAGTCAATTATTTCTGACACCTTCAATTTTTCATCAAGCCTATTATTTCTGATAGACAACATGGTTTCGTTCGTGGGAAGTCAACTACCACCAACCTTTTAGACTTTACGTCATATCGATTTTGTAATAGTAAATTTCTTTCCGGAAATTATGTCGACTGTATTTTCACAGATTTTTCGAAAGCCTTTGACAAATTATGCCATAAAACCCTAATTTGTAAATTGGAAAAAATGGGTTTTCATTCAGCTTTTGCTAATTGAATTTATGATTACTTATCTAATCATTATTATCAGGTTTCTTTTAATAACTCCTTATCAGCACCGCTTTTGGTAAATTGTGGTGTCCCACAAGGTAGCCATCTTGGTCGTATTTTCTTTATTTTATTTATAAATGATCTTCCAAATATACTAAATTCATCTGAAGTTCTTATTAAAGCAGATGATGCCAAAATTTTCAAGTCCATAACTTGTTATTCTGATTGCATTGACTTGCAAAATGATGTTGAATCATTTAGCAATTGGTGTACCTCAAATAATCTTCATTTAAACGTTAATAAATGTCACTCAATGTCATTCTTTAGAAAGAAAAACATTTTTGATTTTCAATATAGTGTTGGATACTCTTCTTCAACAAGAGATGTAGAGACCACTGATCTCGGAGTTTTGTTGGATGAAAAGTTGAATTTTGTTAAACATATCGATTTTGTTACAAGTAAGGCTTTGCGTGTTCTTCGTTTTATCAAGAGACAATCTAAACAATTCAATGATCCATATGTTATGAAACTTTTATATTCTTCGTTTGTTCGACCCACTTTGGAATATTCTTGCCAAGTCTGGAATCCATTCTAGGCAGCTCATATCTCTAGATTGGAATCGGTTCAAAAAAATTTCCTTCGTTTCGCTTTAAGGCGACTCAATTGGCAAGATAATTTAAATTTACCTCCATACAGTACCACACGTTTTCACTAGTAAATACTTCAATTGTGATAAAGGATTAAAAAATAATGTCTTTGAATGTCGTGACCTTATCAGGAAATATTTTCTTTTACATTGTACTTTTACAAATTATTTTATTTTAACAACATGAGTAATATCAACAACAATGTACATATAAAATTTTTTAATTTGTCTTTCAATTGAACAGAAAATAGTTTAACAACATAACAGAGTGTTATTATATTAAGCTCGTAGAAAACCCAAAGTTAGATTTTGTTCATTTGTGACACACTGAATGTCCCTTGACCTAATAAAATTTATTTTATAAACATAATTGTTGGATGAAATTGCATCTCTTAGTAAGTTTATTTAATTTTGTTTTCGATGATCTTTATTATCTGATCAATACATAGGAACTAGAATTATATATATATATGGAAAAACACTTCTAGGAAAAATGTATTGAAATTGTTGTTGTGAATGAAAAAAAAAAAAACTAAATTTTTTTTTTTTATTATTATTATTTTTTTTTTCATAGCTAATTAGAAAGTGTTTTTCCATAGTTCTAGTCCTAAGGATCAATATAATAAATATTATTAATTATTTGACAGTTAGACAGATATTTTTTGTGATTAAATATACTTTGAAATTCTTCATTTGCATAAATAGTTTTTAATAGTTAGAAAGTCAAACTTTTTGTTAAATCTTTATTTGAATTTATACATTTAAAAAACAAATTTGAACATTATCACGACACTATTCATTACATAGTGAGGCTAAAAAACATTTATGCAGTTAATTAATTAACTTTTCTTTTATTAAAAAAAAAAATTATTTTGTTATTTAAAATTTCGATATAGGAAGAATGTTTTCAATAATGTTTTTAACTTTGTTGATTTTAAAAGTTTTTTTTTTTTTTAATAGATATTCGATATTATGTGGAGTGATCCAAAAACAGGTAATGAATGCGAGCCAAATAGTTTACGTGATGCTGGAACTTATTTTGGACCAGATGTTACCCATAATATTTTAAGTAAATATAAATTATTTTTGGTTCGTTCTCATGAATGCAAACCAGACGGTTATGAATTAATTTAGTATCTTAATATTAATATAATGTATATATACCTACATTCTTTAATATTAAGGTAATAACAATATTCTCAACATCAAATTATTATGCAATTGGTTCAAATAGGTGCTAGATTAAGAGAATCCGTCCAGAATTAGAAAACCAGTTCAGAAACATGATATTAATTCGAAAGGCATATAATTATTAATTCGATAGGTATATATAATATTATTTATTATTTCACTCATTAAAATCATTAAGTATAAAATAAATTTTTGTATATATATAAACATTATACAATAATTTTCACAGATTAAAACAAAAAGTCGCATATACTGCATATAGTTACCATAATAATTTTAAAAAGAAGAAAAAGTCTTATTGAACTAATAAAATTAAAAGAAAAATTATTCAAATTATCGCAAATCCCGGCGTTTAATTAAAACAAAAAAACACCAACCTCATCTGTATTCATCATGAAAAATTTATTTTTTTTTCTTCCTACAGTTAAATATAATTTTACGTCAACAAACTTAATTCGTTTAAATAAAAAAAAATCAATTTTATTTTTCATAAACGTGCTATATTTTATCAAAAAAATAAAATCTAATAAAAATTTATAAACAAAAATAGACATAAAACCATCATAATATATTCGACAATCCGGCTACATCAGACAATTTTTATAATCGTACAACATCAATTCTACGTAGTATATTATATCTACTGTATATAAAATACAACGATGGTGAATTTCATATTGCACGTATTTCATTTTGTGTTAGAAAAATTATGAATGAAAAATTTTTAAAATATATACATATATATGTAGTCTAAACCTAGAGTGACACTGTTGACCTCATTGCTCCGGCGACTCAAATTAATAAAATTGAATAATAATTCTTCTTCTACCATGGCGATTATTACGTGGAAAATTAGCACCAATATCTGAAAATGATACGCAATCAGCAACTGAGGTCAATTATCGCCATACATTGGAACTTTTGGATTCCGATATAATTGTAAATAATTTGTAGAATAGATATAACTTCCTTTTTTCCCGATTAAGCATAAATTATTTTTTCATAATCTACATATATAAGAAGTTTTCATAAACATTTTTTTTTTCTATTTTCAGATAGAGGCCCAAATTTGAATTACATCTGTAGCCGAATCTTTGTACAGAAATAATATTGGATAAAGATAATTCAGGTTGGGAATTTTAAGTTCACCATAGTGCGAAAAAATGTTTATCTATTTAAGTTTGTAAATTTGAAGTGCCTTTTTTGTGATTTAAAGAATTTCAAATTTCCTATTATAACATTTAGATTTTTAAAAATATATTAAATTAAATAAACTAAAATTTTAAAAAAATTTGTTCTAATCAACAAACATCATTCTTATGTTTCACGCGAAGTATTCGGAGAAGCTTGTGATTTGTTACAAAAATTTTTACCAGGCACAAGTACTAAAGAGCAATTATTGGAAATGTGTAAAATGATGTACATGAACAAAGATGGTTTGGTTGATTTAAATTAATTTTTAGAAGCATTTCGATTATGTCAGGCAGTTGCAAGTAGTGTTTCGAAACAACAAAGTGGTGCCATTAGGATTAGGAGCGGAAGTAATAATGATTGTAAGAAAGTTGTTACATATTTCCGCAGTAGTTTTAAATTAAAAATTGTTGAAAGATGAGGTATGTTTATGTTGTTAGTTTATCAACTAAAACACTTCTTCGCGCAGTTAAAACTCGTGACGCAAGCTACGTACACAATTCAATTCATCACACAAAAGAAATGATATCAATTTGTGTGCCGCAAGACGCTAAGCGTGCGTGCGTGCAATCAGTGGTTGTTGGAGCAGAAGTCAAGGCAAAGAAAAATTGTCAACAAAAGATCACACCGAAATTCTTTCGCACAAATTATTCAGTGCGACATTTTCAGCAATTTTCCTTTGCTTTGATTTTTGCTCCAACAACCACTGATTGCACGCACGCACGTTTAGCGTCTTGCGGCACACAAATTGATATCATTTCTTTTGTGTGATTAATTGAATTGTGTACGTAGCTTGAGTCACGATTTTTAACTGCGCGAAGAAGTGTTTTAGTTGATATAACTATTTTTCGAAGGTAAATTAATATATGAAAATATTTGGTAAAAACTTGATATTTAGGGAGACTTTTGGAAATTTTGGGTAATTTTTTTGATTTTGGGACATTTTTGATTTTGGGACATTTTACTCTCTCTCTCTCTCTCTCTCGCTCTCTCTCTCTCTCTCTATCTCTCGCTCTCTCTCTCTCTCGCTCTCTCCCTCTCTCTCCCTCTCTTCCTCTCTCCCTCTCTCCCTCTCTCCCTCTCTCCCTCTCTCCCTATCTCCCTCTCTCCCTCTCTCTCTCTCTCCCTCTCTCCCTCTCTCCCTCTCTCCCTCTCTCCCTCTCCCCCTCTCCCCATCTCCCCATCTCCCCCTCTCCCCCTCTCCCCCTCTCTCCCTCACTCCCTCTCTCCCTCTCTCCCTATCTCCCTCTCTCCCTCTCTCTCACTCTCCCTCTCTCTCCCTCTCTCTCTCTCTCTCTCTCTCTCTCTCTCTCTTTCTCTCTCTTTCCCTCTCTTTCCCTGTCTCTCTCTCTCTCCCTCTCTCCCTCTCTCTCTTGTTCTCTTTCTCTCCCTCTCTCTCGCTCTTTCCCTCTCTCTCGCTCTTTCCCTCTCTCTCGCTCTTTCCCTCTCTCTCTCTCTCTCCCTCTCTCTCTCTCCCTCTCTCTCCCTCTCTCTCTTCCCCCCCCCTCTCTCTCTCCCTCTCTCTCTCCCCCTCTTTCTTTCTTCCCCTCTCTCTTTCTCTCCCTCTCTCTCTCTCTCTCCCCTCTCTCTCTCTCTCTCTCTCTCTCTCTCTCTCTCTCTCTCTCTCTCTCTCTCCCTCTCCCTCTCTCCCTCTCCCTCTCTGTCTCTCACACTCTCTCTCTCACTCTGAGCGTGAGTGGAAATCATATTGGAGAGTGATTGAGTGAAATGAAATTATTGAGCGTCGACCTTTGACTGCGAAATATATTGTGTCCACAAACAAACAAACAAACAAACAAACATACTATTCGGTTATCTCAAGGTAGAGGTCATGATTCAAATATCCGGTCATAACTTTTGAACTATTGACCCTAGCCCCTCATGTTAGATACCGTTGGAAAGGTCTTGGAACGTAGATGCGAAAAATGTCATATGTCATCCAGAAAGGTCAAAAGGTCACCAAGTTATGGGCCAAAAACTGAAAAGGTGAAAAAAAATTCAAATGGCCATAACTTGATGACCTTTTGGCCTTTTTGGATGACATATGACATTTTTCGCATCTACGTTCCAAGACCTTTCCAACGGTATCTAACATGAGGGGCTAGGGTCAACAGTTCAAAAAATCGAAAGTTAGCTGTATATATTGTCGTGAAGCTTCACACGTAGAGATGCTTGCGTCACTCGGGGGACTGCCGTCCCCGATGATAAATAAGTTACTTTTTTTTGCATTATTTTCGAATTGTATTTTTTTTTTATATATAACTGTGTGTCGTAAAAATTTTCAATTCTGTATTTATATGTGTAAATCATGGAATTTTTCGAATTTCAACTAGTTTTATATTAATTGTAAGAAAGTAGAACAGAACTTTGCAAAATTTTATAATAATTTCTTTTGTACAGACTATTCTATAAAATTGTTGGTATTATTTTTATATAATTTTTGTTTTATTTGAAATTAAAAAAAAAAAATTTTCTTATATATTTTGCTTTATAATATAATTTCGCATACTTTTGAAATGCTATATAAAACAAATTCCTGTATGTTAATAAATAAAAATTTTTAAAAAACAGATTCCACAAAACTTAATAATGTCAAAAAACTTGATTCCGAAGAAGATGACGATGGTCCAGAAGATTCAGAAGCAAAACAAGTGGAAAGCCCATTGCCGCAAAAGAAACGTCCAAATACTTGGGCTAGCTCTAGCCGTACAAGCGAATAAAACAAGCGAATAAAAAGTTATGTGGTGTATTAAACGATTATATATTTCGTATATTAATTTTAAAAAAAATCGTATTTTAAATAAAAAAAAAATTAGCAATATACCAGTAAATAGTTTATAATAGGATTTATTAACTTACCGGTGATGCTGGCTGTGATGCTGGCTGTGCTTCTGGTGAATAAGGCAAATTTGCGCGAAGCTATAATAAAAATGTATGCTACATAAATTAATTTTATAAATGCCTATAGTATGTAAGTTAACAGACGCTAGGTCAGCAGTTTTATTAAATACGTATCCGGCCAAAAATTGATCTAAATTTCAATATTCTTTTTATATAACACGTATTTTATTTGTAACACACAATCTAATACAAACAAATGCAATTTATGCCAATGTCAGCACATTTGTCTTTCAACTTAGAACTAAAATCATAATTTAATTTAATTTAAGTTTTAGTTTGTTAATAGAGTTAAAAGAGAAAATACAAAGTATCTTCAACAAACGAAAATATTCTTTAATTTAAAAAGAAGAATTTAACTTGTGTATAGATATTACCTTTTCAACTGTTGGACGTTCTAGTGGACGTTTTTGCAAAGGCGGATCTACTGGAGAATGATGACTTGAGCGCGATACCTTAATTGCATTCTCTAATGGAGATTTTCGGCTACGTTCACGACGAATAATCAACAAAATATATAGAAAAAATATTTAAGGACTTATATACAAAATTATTTTCAACAATTTTGTTAAAACACTTTATTCAGTAATAACTTATTGCCATTAGTGGAATATTTGTGGGATATTCAGTTTTCTGGAATATTTCAGGTAAATGCCCATATAAAAATAAATTCCTGTATTTCTATTTCCCTTTTTCATATTCCACTTAAGTTAGGGTTCGGATTCCAAATTTATCAAAAAAAATACATTTTTAGGTACTTTTTTAAATTATTTTTTGGTTGTGGAATAATTTTCGGAGCACTTGGATCGAATTGTTTTCGTTGAAAATGAATGCATTCATTTAATGGCTTCTTTCGTTTATAAATCAATTTTATTTCAATTCTTGCCTCGGCTTGAATCGACTCAAATATTGTTATTTTATCTGATAAAAGTATTGGTAAATATAATGTGTTTCCATCGAATATTTTAGTTCCCCCAAATTTCTCTTTGTGTTCATTCAATAATTTCATACGTACTGAACGAGAACGAATAATTGGATCAAATCTTACTTCATATTCAAAAACCCCTTTGTTTGGATTTTTAGCTGCATCAATAACAACCCCTGAAATAGATAAATTGAATAGGAATTTGAAAAGATTCGAATAATGGGGGAATTTTCAGCTATTAAGTAAGAAATAAATAGGACTGTTGACATAAATAAAGCATAAATAACATTAAGCTAAGTAGTCGATAGTTCGGATACCTATATTCAAGACGATATCCTCAATAAGTTTGCGATTCATTTTTATCTTACCACTAAAATAACCTAGGAGGTATGTAGCTACCAGCGGCGGCTCGTGGACTATAACCTACTGATTCAAAAAAAACCCTTTAAAACTTATATTTTAGCTCTATTCTATACTTCATAAAAAAAAGTTTGTTTTTGACATTAATTCTTGTAACAATTTTTTTTCAATGTATATTAATGACAAACTAGACATTATGTTTTGGATCATTGAGTTTCTTATACGAGTTTAAAAAAATAATATAAATAACAGATCATATACTAGTAAAGAGAAACTGTAAAGAGTGGACAAACAGATCGAAAGGAATTCGGATGGAAAGATAATCGAAAAAATGCTAATTGTTCAAAAACAAATCGTGAGAAAGAAAAGAAAAAAAAGTTAAATATGATGAGAGTTAAGTCCCGAGGGAAAGTGAAGAAAAGCTTCAAAGATAAACAGAAGCTTTTAAGAAATCATTTACTTAAACAAAAGAAAATGAAGTAAAATTTTTCTTTTCGTTTTTTTAATATTATATAAATGTTTATTTAATTAGTTAAACTTTTATTGATAATGATGCAATTAGTTTTATTTTATTGATTGAAATAAAAAATTATCATTTTTATAATTGAAAAAAAAATTTAATTAAGTCACAATAAACAAAAAAAAAAAAATCAAATAATTTTTTTTTATTATTAAATGTAATTTATTAAATATGGAATCAGTTTCAGAACTCATAGAAATGAATAGTTCGTACTCAATATATTATAATACCTGTATATTGACAAATCAACATAAATAATCTTTTTAATTCAAACGGCAATCCAAAAAATAAATTGTTGATCATATTTCACAATATAAAAAATATACATCTAACTTAAACCACTATAAGATTAGTAATCTAAAATACCAGACATTTTGTCCATTTCACCATTATCATTATTTCAATGAAATTTCAATAGTAAAAGCATTCTAACCTCTAGTTTACTTATTATCACTATCAGTTTTTACATTTTCGATAACAAAAAATCAGCTAAAAGTATCAATTAAAAGTTAAGCACAATATGCAATTATTAATTTGAAGAAGATGCCTAAATAATAATTATTTCAAAAATAATTTAAAAAATTATAAACATTTCACTGTCTCCTTATTTTTTATTGAAAAAATTAAAATCCAATTATTTAATTGATCTTAATTTGTGCAAGTATTGGTAATTCAAGAGTATTTTTAAATAATGAATCAAATTGTTGAAGCATGCATTAGGTGAATTGAAAAAAATTAAATAATTAAATGCTTATAACAGAAAATAAAGTTAAAGTTGAAGCATCGCAGTAAGTAAATTTTTTTGGAAGCATTATTAATTTTCTGAACGAAAAGTGAGAACGAAAAAAAGTTAAAAATGATATATAAAATTGATTGAGAATTATCTAGGCATTATAAACTATATTATTACATTACAAAATCACTTTCTGTACGTGGCATGAAATATTCATATAAATAAAGTTCAAAACTACAAATTCCAAATTCTTATTTTGAATCTTTTGAAAAAATCATTATTGTTGAGATGTGAAACGCCCATAACAACAACAACAATAATTTGTGTAGGTATAGGCAGTAAACTTGATAGTTTTTGAGAAGAAAAGTTTTAAATATATTTTAGTTTTTGGTAATTACAATTGGAATTACTCTAAATTCTTATTTAGATTAGATACAAGCCTAATGCAAGCTGACTTTATTTTAATACCATTTATATCAATACATATCATTAATATGGAAATTTTTTCAAATTATTTAATATGAATCGATTATAAAAATTATTACTACTTTTATGAACTTAACTAAAGCTATACAAAATTACAAGAACTTCAGACAGTCATACCATTTAGTCTCCTCAACTTTGAATTCAAACTAATATCTGAAATTTTATTGGTCTGGAATATTGGGGTTTTTATTTATTGAAAGGTGCCACTGTTAAAGTGAAGTTTTGCCCAAGCTATAAGGTACATAATATTCTTTTGATTTGATTTTTTTATTGAGTACAAAATAAATAATTATCATCTAGATGTGGCATATAATATGTATTATAATGTTTTCTCTTAATTTTAGGGTACAAAAATATTAGTAGTTAAAGGAGATCGGAATCTTGATACTTGTGGGTTATTAGATCATAATAAAAATAAAGTAGGAGCAAATTTTGCGCAAGGCCATGAAAAAGTTTCAATCACTTTTGAAGACAAAGAAGAATTTATGATGAATCATACGTTATACCAGCGTTTCTCAACCTTAGGGCCGCGACCCGAATTTGGGTCGCGAAAGATTTTCAATGGGTCTTTTTGATGGAAAAATTCTATTCAAATGCTACATATATTTTTCAAAAATAAAAAAATATTTTGATTATGTAAGAAGAATTAGTCTATACATCTATTTCCCAATAGATTGCTCTGTTCTTACATTGACAATAAGAAAACAGCTTAAATTCATTCGCTTTAAACAAACCGTACGGAAAAAAATTAATTATCAAATGAATGTCAACAACAAATAAGTCATCAAAATAAAAATAAATAAAACATTTTAAAGGTGTCTTTCATTTCTTCTACCATTTTCAGATTAAGGGTCGCGTTATTTTGTACTCATATTTTGTAGGTCGCAATAGTGAAAAGGTTGAGAAACGCTGCGTTATACAACAATACTGAAAAAGATGTAAACAACATTAACTTGCATGAAAAAAATAATCATTATGTTGATGAATCTGAAAACCATGCTGAAGAAGATGACGATGACAGAGAAGATGATGAAAACGAATCAGGAAGTATTTTAAACCATTCTACAACTCAAATTAATAATCAATTGCCAGAATCAATTAACGATACAAAACGAAGCTTAAGACATCGACGGCATCATCATCAACCTAAAAAGATAACTTCGAATAAACTTCAATCACAAGATAAAATTGATATACAAAAACGAATCTTAGAACATGAAAGGAGAAAAAAAAGAAATGTACGATCAACTTTTTTCTAAGCAGAATCATCAACGCAATAAGCGAAGTCAAGTTTATGATCGTAAAGTGAATCATGGTGGTAATGCGATGAATTTTACGGAAGACGAATCGAACTCTATATCATCATTTGAAAATGGTTTAATGGAATGTTATTCGGGAAAAATTTTGCTAAGAATGTGCTCATTAAAGTATTTATCAGAAAACTCGAAACACGTATCGTCATTACATGAAGTAGCGGAAGATGGATATTATTATTATATATTTTATAGTGATAATGATTTAATTAAAAATGATATTCATGCAATTTTCGATATTTATTTTCGATATTTATAATGGCTTCTCATTTCCCGCAATTTTCAAATCCCGGGATCCCGGGACAAAAATTTTCATATTCCCGGGATCCCGCGATACCGGAATTTTTTATAAGCACAAATTAAAAAAAAAAATATTTCATAAAATATTGCCATGCTTTCGTTCCACTTCAACTTGACATGATGGGGTTACCTAAGTTGATATTTTACATAAAAAAAAAGAAAAAAACAGCATTATAAAAAATTAGTTAACAACTTGAAATTTGCTTTCTAATCCTCAAACTTCGATTATTTAAAATAAATTTTAATTCTACATATATTACACTGCACTTATTTATTTTTTAAATTCTTATACTGACTTCACTTCGTTTCCACAAACTTAGAAAGTCAAAATTGACCCACTTCCCGATATCCAATCGTGTTGAAATTTTGCACATCGCTTTGCCGTCGATGACAATACACTTTGGCATCGACACATTCAGACACGCACACACACATCTTCACCGCACTTTCCACAAACTTACAAAAATAAAAATGACCCACTTCCCGGTATCCAATCGAGCTGAAATTTAGCATTACACACACACCTTTATATAAACTTTACTACCTAGTCTCCAAACTTTATAAGTCAAAATAGATACAATTTCTGGTATAGTTTGGCATCACAGACTCACCCACACACACAGCGCCGGCCTTCTATGTAAAGAAGCCAGGGTGCAAATATTTTCTTGGGGGCCTCTAATTTTTTTTAATATAACAGAATAAAAGTATACTATTCAAATTACAGTAATATTTAGTATTTAAAAAAACACAACCCATAAAAACAAAGTTTTTGATATAAATGCTTTATATGCGAGGCAATTGATATGAAGTTCATATAAAGGTGTGTGTGTGGGTGTGTGAGTCTGTGATGCCAAAGTATATTGTTATCGACGTCAAACTGATGTGCAAAATTTTAGCTCGATTGGATACCGGAAATTGGGTCTATTTTGACTTACAAAGTTTGCAGACCAGGTGGTGAAGTTTATATAAATGTGTGTGTGATGCCAAAGTAAATTTCAGCTCGATTGGATATCGGGAAGTGGATCATTTTTAATTTTGTAAGTTTGAGGACAGTGTGCTGAAGTTCATATATATATGTGTGTGTGTGTGAATGTGTCGATGCCAAAGTGTATTGTCATCTACGACAAAACGATGTGCAAAATTTCAGCTCGATTGCATACCGGGAAGTGGGTCAATTTTGACTTTTTAAGTTTGTTGAAACGGCCGTGAAGTTGATATAAAGAATTTAATTAATAAAGAAGTGTAAGAATGTGTGATGTCAAAGTTTTGACTTTCTAGGTTTGTGGAAACGGGATGAAGTTAATATAAAGGATTTAATTAATAAAGGTCTGTGTATGTGTGAATATGTCGATGACAAAGTGCATTGTCATCGACGACAAAGCAATATGCAAAATTTCAAATCGATTGGATAACGGGAAGTGGGTCAATTTTGACTTTCTAAGTTTGTGGAAACGACCGTGAAGTTGATATAAAGGATTTAAAAAACGATAAAATGTACCTAGTTCAAAAAAAAAACATAACATAAAAACAATACAAGTATAAACTTAAATATTTTTATTATGAGTCTTTGTTGTTGCCATATCATTAATTAACATTGAAAAATCACAACTTTTTAGAATAACTAATAATATGTTGGAAAAAATTTCGTCATAATTGTTATTTAAAATATATTGCAGTATATCATGTGCATTCTCTACATATTTTTTTTTTTTTTTTTTTTTTATTAAAGTTACCAAATCACTAGGTGGGATACCTTTTATACTTAAAGAAGTATGGATTTGGTAATGGGGATAGGAAATTTAGAAGGGATTAAAAAGTGGGACAGTTAGTAGATAATCATGTACACTCTTCTTAAAGCGGCGCAAATCGTAAGTCAAACGTCCGTCAGCTGACGGGAACAATTTTGATGGGAGAGCATTCCACATTCTCGAGGTGCGAATTGAAAACGAATCTCCGAAGCTCGTTCTATCACATCTGGGAATTTTTACGAAATATGGGTATGACGTTGAAGCAGTACGTGTTTGGCGTGCAAATACTTGAAGTTGAGGAAGTAGGGCCTTTACTTCCAGGGAACACGTATCCATTCCAACAAGATATTTATAAAAAATGGAAAGAGAACCTACATTACGACGGTGGTTAAGTGATGTTAATGAGCTGGTGGTTTGGTGATTGTTTATCAATCTAATAGCCCTTCTCTAAACTTTGTCCAGGTATTCAAGACGGGTTTTGGGAGCACCAGCCCATATATGCGAATTATATTCTAATTTCGGTCGTATGTAGGATTTGTAAATGTTTAAGAGATCAGAAGGGGAAAAGTATTGTTTACATCTTTTTAAAAAACCTAGACATTTAGCTGCGTTTTTAGCCGTTTCGAAAATATGAATTTTCCAGCTTAAATCGCTAGTTATTTTCGAACCTAAAATGTCAAGGCTTCCAGATTTGGCAATACTTTCTCCTTGAAAAGTAAATTGGGGATCGAAAGTTGACAGCTTTCTAGAAATTAGGCAGCATTGAGTTTTGGATGCGTTGAACTCAACTCTGTTGAGAAGACCCCATTGTGAAATTTTGGAAAGGTCGTGATTTATGCTACTTTGCAAAAAATTGCGTTTAGTAGTAACAGCATTTGAAGATGCTGATTTCCTATTAATAAAATCGTAGCATGCTACCAAGTTACTGTCATCGGCGAAGCTGTGGATGGGGTTGAGAGTAGATCGCAGCAGATCATTAATGAAAATTAAAAAGAGGGTCTATTCGCACGAAAACCATATTGCTGGTCACTTAGCAATTTGTTGTCTTCTAGGTATTTTTTAACTTTAATGTTAATAAGGGATTCCATTACTTTGGAAAGAATAGAAGTAAGGGCAATAGGCCTGTAATTAGAGGGATCGCATTTATCGCCTTTTTTTGGAATAGGCTGAACATGCACAACTTTCCACTTGGTGGGGTAAATGCCAAGTGAGTACGAAAGGTAGAAAAGGTTGCGCAGAGGTTTAGCTAGAACAGAGGCAGTATGTTTTAGGCCATTAGGCTTACTCAAAATCATTGCTTTTAACAAAAAAAATTTGAAATCTGGGGCCCTTTAAAATCGCACCCTCAGAAAGCCGGCTCTGCACACACAGCCACCTTTATATGAACTTCATCACTTAATTAATTCTGTCTAGCTCAGATATAAACCTAAACCTAAAATTTAGTGCAATCACTATTATATTTTTTAATTAAGCGGAAATCCCGGGATTACGGGATTCAATTTTACAACCGGGATCTCGGGAAAACGGGATCCCGTTTGAGAAGCCCTAATTTCAATATGCCAATGCTACTTATGATGACTCACATGTGTTCATCAACAGCACAAATTGTACATTTACGATAAATTCAATTTTTTCTAATGAGTATGTTATAGTTGAGGTTCCTACAAGAGATGGAATTGAATTTATGTTATATTTCCTATTTGTGTTTTAATATTAACATTAAGCTGTTCTTTTTTATAGTGTTTCTTAATTAGTCTCGAAAAAATTACTAAATCAAAACTCGGTATATATTGTTTACATATACAACAGATATAAGTATATTTTTATAAGTACATTTTTAATTGATTTCCCTACATTCATACAACTGAAAGTAGATATTTTCCATATCAAATATTTGAATAAAAAAGTTTAAAAAATTTATCCATATGTCCTTGGCGAATGTTAGGTTTATTATTAGAAATGAATTCTATTTTTATATTGACTTGTTATATAAAAAATAATAATAAGTTTTGATTCCTATTGCAAGTTCATTAATATTGTTGAAGTTAATAAAAGTCAGTGGTTTGCTATTGACTATATTTTTTATTGAGAATTCTTAAGGTCTTATATACTTATTTTTAAGTGTATAAAATGAAAAATATGCAGTTTTCTAATTAATAATTTTTTAACATAAATGATATAATTTGTGAATATAATTATTTTAAGAGTCGAATTACATCCTGCGTGTGTAATAAAACATTACAATATTTTAATTTAATCAACATATTAATTTAGCTTGACAAACATAATTTTAAATTTGTTGGAAATCGAATAAGGTATTTTTTTGTTCATAAAAATTGATAATAAGATGTTGCTTTACGCAACATTCTCCCCCAAATGCTGAAGTGTGAAATCTTGATCATCGAACTTATGTCTTGAAGAAATTGTTCTTGGTGCTGGTGTTGGATGAGAAACCTTTGTTCTATAATATCTGATACCCGTAATAATTATACCTGTGAAAAGTACTAAATAAATCACGCTGCTACTGGAATAATGCATAATATCATGTACACTGATTAGATCGGTGTCAGTTGGTTCATCTTGTTGTAGTTGTTGTAATTGAAGATGTAATTTTTTAATAACGTCATAGTTCGTACTCTTTAAATGTTCTATTGAATGCACCTTGATGTCAGTGTGAGTTGTAATCAACTCACTTAAATTTGTAGCTGGTGTGTAGGATGAATTCAAGCGTGTAGTAATGGTGTTTTGAGATGAGATGGTCATTGTTGATTGTTTAAGTTGACAATATTAGTTAAGTTGGAGAATTCCATCATTTTCTAACGTTAAACTGCTGACGGTATTGTTACATATCAAGTTAAATGTCCTTTTCTTGTCCATCACAAATATCCATTCATTTGAAAACTTCAGAGGGATCCATAATTCTTGTGGAATTGTTTTTGAAATTATACAGGTGGAATGGAGCATTGCTTGATGATTAAGTAATTGCATTTCACATTTTGCTACCTCAGAATTTTCATTGTACATTGGATGAATTTTGGGGCAATAATAGGTGTTAATTTTTATTAAATGACAGTTTACGAACTCGTCTTTTTGCATTGGATAAAAAGTATCTCTAACTAAGTTTGTAATAATGTATTCAGCTGATGGTATAATAAAAATAAAAGATTCGTTGTAGGGTGTGGGAACAGGAATAATATGAAAAATGTCAAAGCTTTGCACCTCTAATAACGGAATTTTACTTTCAAAGATAAAGAAGGACGACATTATTCGACCGTGCACTGACATTTGCTTATAAATGTCTAGAATTTGTTCTGAGCTTTCAGAATCTAGGACATATATTCCTGGTTTGATGTTTTCCCTTACAAGAATTAGCTGCTCTAATAAAACTTTGGGTGGGAAAATGACGTGATGAATCTGGCCTTGTTGTGTCGATAAAATGGCGTCTAAAATAGTGTCCTGCTTTCTTTCCATATTGTCTAAACTTAGAATAACAGCAAGCGCCAATACGATGAATGCGTGGTCTGAGTGGATTTCCTTCTCGATATTAGATTTTAATGCGGCTAGTGTAGATTCTGAGGATTTCATAATATTAAAAGTTGTCTCTAATATAGATGTATAATTTTTTAACATCTTTTGAGTGTGTTGAGAGTTTGTTCGTGCAGCAATGATTTTGCTTTCTAATTCCTTGGCTGAGTCTTGGTCTAAAATCCCAAATAATTGATTTGCAAGTTTTCCAACAATGTCTAAAGGTGACCTTTTAGTACGAGATTTCCCTCCTGTCCGATGATGCAAGAGTTCATTATTTTGATGTAAGGTAAACAATATTTTTGACAGAATTTGTTGAAGTGCCTTGCAATAGTCGAGGGTACATTCATTCGTTAGAACATTAGAAATACTTTGTAAATTTTCTAGGTTTTGATAATAAGTTGTTAGATCGTAATAAACTATGAATTTCCATTCAGCTGTTTTAAAATGGACCTCTCCTGCCTTTTCAAAATATAATCCAGGGTGATGAATGAAGGGTTTTACGTGGAACGAGATGGATAGTGGTGGTAATATAATAGACGAAATAAGAATAGATACCATTATTTTTGTAGGTAAACTAGTAGTGGTTTTATAACGTTTTTGTCGTTGAATCAATTCTTCAATTGGTGGTCTGATAGGAATAATTGTTGGATGTATTCGTAGTCTTTTTCGTGTAACAGATACTGGGTGTGGCAATGCTCTTTTTTTTGTGTTAAGATCAGGGTTAATTAATATTGTTGAATGACACATCTTTGTCTCTTTTGTTGGAATATTTTCTGGATCAGGGTTATTTAATATTGTTGAATGACACATCTTTGTCTCTTTTGTTGGAATATTCTCTGGAATGTTATGTGTAGTAGCTAGATGACACATCTCAGAGTTATTATGTTCTATTGGAAGAGTAATTATTTTTGTAATTGGTCTTTTGATGTCACCGTTTTTTGTTCTAATCGTTACTACTCTGGTTAAGCCGTCATGTCCTTTATGGTCTTCAAGAACTCGTCCTAATAACCATTTGGATGGTGGGAGGTTTTCTTCCTTCATAAGAACCATTGCTCCCTTATTTACATTATGTTTAGCATGATTCCATTTTGATCGGGTTTGGAGCTTAAGTAAGTAATCTGAAGTCCATTTCTTCCAAAAAACTTGATTCAATTTATCTAACATTATCCATCTGCTTAGGCAATGGTCTTTAGTATGTAATAAGTTACGTTGAGGCATGTGTCCTGGTGTTAACGCATCAATGTCATCAATATCACCTGTGAGAGGATGCAAAGGTCGTGAGTTGAGTCCAATTTCAATTTTTGCTAATAGTGTACTAAGTTCTTCGAAGGTGAGTTTGGTGTCCCCGATTGTTTTAGCTAAATGTCGTTTTACGGATTTTACACCCGATTCCCATAATCCACCAAAATGAGGTGATGCTGGAGTAATGAAATGCCATTCAATTGAATTTTCGGCTGTAAACTGGGTGTTTTTCTCAATAAATTTTATAGTGTTGTAAGCTCCTACAAAATTGGTTCCGTTATCACTGTAGAAATGAGATATATTACCCTTGCGGGAAATGAATCGGTCGAGTGCTGCGAGAAAAGATTCAGTTGAAAGCGACGAAATTGCTTCAAGATGGAATGCCTTTGTTGTGAAGCATACAAAAACTCCGATGTACCCTTTTATAATTTTTGAATTTCGAAGAGAACTTGACTTCAATTGAAATGGTCCTGCAAAATCTATTCCTGTGTGAGTGAATGCTCTAGATATATTAACTCTACTTGCTGGGAGATCACCCATTAGTTGAAAATTTGGTTTGGAATTATATCTTGCACAGACAACACACTGTTTCAAATATTGTTTTACTCTGTGAAGACCGTGAACGATCCAAAACTTGGTTAATATGTGTGAAATTGTTAAATCTTTACCTCCATGTAAGGTAATTTTGTGAGCATGATCAATTATTAATTGGGCTAAATGAGTTTTTCCTGGGATAATAATTGGATGCTTGGTTTCTTCATCGATATTGGCTTGATTCAGTCTGCCCCCGACACGTAAAATCCCATCTTTTATAAACGGAATGAGATTTAATATTTTGCTGTTTCGAGGTAAGGGCACATTTTTTTTAAACAATCAATTTCATCTGTGAATTCTAGCTGGGCAATCATAATAATTTTAATAAGGGCTTCCTGTATTTCACGGGAAGTAAGAGGTTCAGTTTTTTTTTTTGATTGAAATCTTAAATTGTTGTAAAATCTCATACAGTAGGCTATTGTTCGCTGCAATCTACTGAAAGAAGAAAAATTTTCGATTAAATTACATTTATCTATTATAGTAGTTGCCATGTGGACTTGGAGTTTAAGTTCTAATGTAGTTGGCTGTATTGCATGTTGTGAAATTCTCTTATTATTTAGTGTTACTAGTTCAGGACCTGACCACCACTTTGTGTTCTCAATGAGCTCTTTTGGTAACATACCCCTTGATGCGGCATCTGCTGGATTATCAATCGTGTTAATATAACCCCAAGTAATTTTTCGTGGAGAGTTTTGAATTTTATGTACTCTATTTGCTACAAATGTTCTCCATTTACTTGCTTTTTCGCCTAACCAAGATAATACTACCTGAGAATCTGTCCAGGCAAAAAGTTTTGTATTGGGTACGTCTAGATCTTCTGCGACAGAATCCATGAATCTCAATTACTTTGAGTTGTTTTGAGTAGTATATCCATCTTGGAATCTGTATTTGCTTGATTATGTCTAATTCTGCACGAAATTTTAAATACCTTTTACGTAATGCGAATGGTATTTGCTGATCCCATTCAATTTTTTCCTTCCATAGATCCATAGATCCTTCCATAGATAATCTTTGCAGTTAGTACTATTGGTGATATCCATCCCATTGGATCAAAAATTCTAGAAATTTCCGATAATATTAATCTTTTTGTTACTGGCGAGGTCAATGTTGGAAACTGTACTTTAATTTTAAAACTGTCATCGAGAGGACTCCAGTTGATCCCTAATGTTTTTATCATACTTTCCTTGTTACCTAGTTCAATACTACTTTGTGCTGATGGTAATATGGAATCCTGCTGTTTTCAAAATGCTGATCAATTCTTCTTTGTCTTTCGTTGCCTCTATTATAGAGTCATTACCTGACATGACATCGTCCACGTAAAAATCCTGCATCACTATTTTAGATGCCATTGGATAATGAGGTTTTTCGTCTTTACTCAATTGTTGCAGTGTTTTAATTGCCAAGTAAGGTGCTGCTGCAGTTCCATAGGTAATTGTATTTAAATAATATTCCCGGATTGGATCATCGGTTGAGTGTCTCCATAAAATCATTTGTTTTGATCTGTCATCCTCATGTATTAGAATTTGCCTATACATCTTTTCAATATCAGCTGTGTAGACAATCTTATGTCTTCGCCAACGTGTGATTACTGACGTGATATGGTTTTGGAGTTTGGGACCTGTCTTCATTATTTGGTTAATGCTTTTGTTGCTTCCACTCTTACTTGATCCGTCAAAAACTACTCTTAGTTTAGTAGTGGCGCTGTCTTCTTTGATTACTGCATGATGTGGCAAGAAAAATTTAGTATCATTGTTGCTATCGCAGAGACTCATGTATCCAAGTTCTTCATATTCTTTCATAAACTGTTTGTATCTTGATGCGAGTACATTATTTCTTTGAAATTGTTTTTCCATATTTAGTAATCTGGCTACTGCTCCCTTTTTGTTATTATTATTTTTTAAAGCGTCTTCTATATCATCTTCAAATGGTATTCTTACGATATATCTACCTTCTTTATTTCTTTGAACTGTTTGCTCGTAAAAAGTCTCGCATTCTTGTTCGCTCATAACCATATCGACTTCAGGAATACTCTCAGCTTCCCAAAACTTTTTGATTTGATTGTCTATATCCTCAAGCGTAACGTGACACATGATGTGGGTTTTTGATAATTGGGTTAATATTGGTCCTGATACTATCCACCCTAATTTAGTTTGCTGGGCAATAGGATACCCGTGTTGTCCGTGTATTATCCCACTCATAAGAATACTGAATAAAATGTCTGATCCAAGAATAAGATCAATTTCTTTTGGTGTTCCAAAGTCTGGATCTGCTAGTTCAATGTTTTTTAAATGATCCCACTTGGTGATATCTATTTTTTCTGAGGGTATTGTTTTCGTCAAGTTGTCGAGAACATAAGCCGTAGTGGTAGCTGTAAAAAATACGCAGTGACGTGATTTTTAGGTAATATGAACGCTGCTGTTTACCTTGCTTACATTTTGAGCTCCTATACCGGTGATGGTTGCATTACTTTAGTCCCTTTTAATTGTAATTGATTTACAGCCTTCTTTGTAATGAAAGATGATTGTGAGCCTTGATCTATTAACGCTCGTAATTGTCTTGAGTTGTTACCACATTGAACAATTACTACGGCTGTGGCAAGAATTACTGAAACAGTGTTGTCAGAGCGTTGTGTAACGGTGTTATAGGATTGAGTTTCATTGGCTGAATTGGAGCTAGTATTAGTTTTGTGTTCTGTATGCAATAATGAATGACGATTGTTGTTGCATTTAAGGCATGTATGTTTTGAGGGACATTTGCTTTTTTGGTGACACCGATTAAGACAGTTAGAACAAAGTGAGTACTTCCTCACTGCATTCCATCGTTGTGTCAAATCCATTTCTTTGAATGTTTGACATGTATAAATTTTATGTTCGTCTTTACATATACCTAACGCATTTATTACTATTAATGATAGAATGATATGTTTGATTATGACGTTTTTCAATTTTTGCTTTGACTGGGGAAACCCCTAAACCTTCGAGAGCTTGGAATCTTGCTTCCAAAAAGAGTAAGATTTTTGAAAGTTCAGGAATTTCTCTTGGACTAGTTATTTGTTGTTCAAATAATTTTGATGTTTCGCTGTCTAATTTTTGCAAAAGAATATGACCTATTATAGGACCCCAAGCTTCTGTATCCACATCAAGATTTGTAATACCTAGCATGCATTCTTGGGTAGTATCCAGAATATTTTTTATTCCGTTGGCTGTTTCAACGTTTAATTTTGGTAATGTTAAAAATTTTCTTAAGTAAGTTGTAAATAAAATTCTTGTATTATGAAAACGCTGTGTTATTAGATTCCAAGCTGTCTTGTAATTTTCATTCGTAATAAGTAAATGTTTAATAAGATTTGTAGGTTCTGCGGAGAGAAAGCTTTTCAGTTAATGGAATTTTTGGATGTTATCTAATTGTGAATTAGTGTGTATAAGTGAATTGAATAGGTTGTAAAACGATGTCCAAGAATCATATTGACCATTAAATATTGGAATTTGAATTTCAGGAAGTTTTACCTGGCTTGGTCGATTATTAGCTGTTGGAGTAGCCCGAGTTAAATACTCTTTTGTTTCAATTACAATCTTTTGATACATTGTTTCAATGTCTTCAAAATGGTTCTCCTTTAGGTAGGAGCTCTCATCATCATCTATAGAATTTGATATAATATCGTCGTGAGTAGTGACAATATCTTTCCAATACGTGGTCAGAGTTTCCAAATATTGGTTGTAAGTTGTTATAGTATAGTTTTCCTGCAAAATTTGAATAAGTTTGTCATACATACGTGTGAACATTTTAATTTTGTTGTTTTGTTTTTTATATCGTTGTT
>CAXFZM010000428.1:0-17900 GCA_964007475.1 Hybos culiciformis
AATATGCGAAGCATCCACTGCCGATTGTGGCTGGAATGCGGTGATGGCCGACAGCGAATTCACACCGGTGTTGGAGGCCGAGTTGAATGCGGCTGCAGCGGCGGCTGCCAGTAGTTCGGCGTTACGGCACACGAACATCGTCACTGAGTTTGGGTAATGTCGCATTCAGCGCTGCCAATGACTGGGTCGACTGCTGCTGCTGTTGATGTGCTGTGGTTGTGAAGGGGGCGACGAGTGTTGTTGTAGAAGACTGATCAGATTGGGACGCAACGCATCCATGACCATCTTGTCACGCAGCACTTGGTCGTTCGCTTCTTGGTGAAACATGAGAATATCACGTAATAGCTTGGGATCGGTCACCGAGGATGGGATGACGAGTTGGACGACGACGACGACGAGGCTTGAGGACGAGGAGGACGAGGATGCGGCATTCGTCTCACTCGTGGCCTACTTTGTCGCTCATTATGTTCTTGATGGAGAACTGAACAAACAAAGAACGTGAGAGCGAGTTTGAAGTGCCAAGTCAGAGTTCGTATGCAAAATGAACGAGTGGTGTGTGCACAAGAGATGAAGAATGTGGGAGATAGGAGAAGAGAGAAAAAGAAAACAGAACGATAAATAAGATAAGACAATTAGCAACGAGCAAAATTCGACAATGATCGAGAAGAAATGATATGAGTGAGAAAATAAAGAAGAGCAAGAGAGAGCGTGAATAGAATGAGAGAAAGAAATGCGGTGAGAGTACGAATCACTTACTTTAAGATCCATAATGTTCTCTTTTATTGCGATGAACGATCGGTTTGTGTTTGTGGTTGCGTGTGTGTTGGAAATGATTCGGCGTGATAGATCTATTGCCAGCGTTGTTATTGTCGGTGTTTGCCGCTCACGTTCCGCAATTTGTGTGTGTGTGTGGGTTCGGATGTGTAGGTGCGTAACAATCATACAATGAATGAATGAAATGAAATGGAATATACAAGTGATAACGCGCGAAATGGTGGAGATGAAGGAAATTAAAACAATCAAAACAAAGAAGAAGAAAGAAAACAACGATGATGATGAAGAATAGTTGATGTTCTTCGGTGAGTTCTTTCTTCTATGAACACAAGACACTACGGTGATAGAGAACAACAAGAACAAATTAGTTATTAGAATATAGAAATGTTAAATAGAACGAAATGCTCAAATGAAGTGAGTTTGCAAGAAATGAGAGAGAGCGAAAGTGAGCAAAACAGTGTGTGTGTGTAGTGAGAAAAGAAATGAAAGAGACAAAAAAGAAAGAGAAGACGAAAAGTGTAATAACCAGCATTAATGTGATGATTGAAACAGTGGTGTAGTGAATATATAACACTAAATGACGACAGACAAAACACAACAAGTTTGGAGGAAAGAATGAAAATAACGAACATTTAGTACTTTACTACTTTAGAACTGGATTGGTTCGCACTCGCGTGATTCATACTACAGCTGGACTATCACTCTTCATTTCTTTCTGATTGGATAATCACATTCACTATTTACAACACAAACACAACCATTTTACTGGAAATAAAGTTAATTTTTACTGTGCACAGACAACAACGAAAAAAAAGATGACGAGAGTGAAAGACAGCACTTGTGTTCGTCTCGTTTAAACGCGATTATCACGAATGAAAACAAATTGACGAGTTAAATAATAAAAAATAAAGAAGTGAAGAGAGTAGAGGTGGGGATGTGGGGAAGAGAGCAAGAAGGAGAGATAAATGGTGGCGGTGATGATGAGCATGATTTGAATGAATGACGAATGACGAGTGCGGTGATGGGAAGAAAACAATAAAACGAATGAGATAATGACCATGTTACATTCAACACGCGTGCACAACCGGTGTCCAACACTTGCAATGGTTGAGGTAGTAGATGAAGTGGAGAGCTTCACAGAGTCACACAATCAATCAAACATCATCATGAACATTATGGTGGTGTTGCTAAGATGACGCCCAGCATGCAGGAGGCAGACACAGTGCAGATGATGCTGAATCAGCAGGTGAGGACGAGTACCCGAGTAGATGGTGAATGTGCAAATCAATTCACTTCAACATTAATTTATGTGTTCGATTAAATGAACACAAAGATATAAGATACCGATCTGTACGAGTAGAAAGTATTAAAGAGAGAGGCACAAGAAATGTACTGAAAGTGACAAGTGACAAGTGTATGACGATGAGAAGAAAGAAACCGCGCGCATAAACAACAAGAGAATGTGGGTGAATGAGATTGGGTTTGTCTTACCAATTGGAAGTGCAAGTGGAAGAGTTGTGTTCGAGTACATTGGGGTGGTGATGTGATTGCGATCACGGGTGTTCACTCTCACCCAATTCCAGTGGAAACACATGCAAATGGAGACGACTGATGGTGTGTGACACAGCAACAGATACTCACTCTGCGCTCCAGGCACGCACGCAATGAACATTCGGATGTTGCGAGTTTGTATGTGCACTGCCTAATGGGGAGTCCAATTAAATAGGAAACAAGCGTCTCATTCGATGCAATCACTGGTGACTACACACACACAACACATCCAATGATTAATCACACACCATTGTCAAGTGGCTAACAAATCAGAGAATGTAAGAAGGAGAGCAGCAAACAACTGAGTGAGGGTGTACAAGCGAATGCGGGTGGTGGTATTCAAATCACACATTCGGCACTGGAGGAGAGACAGACATGCTGCAGAATGAGAGAAATAAAATAAAGACGAACAAATAGAATAACACACGAGCGAGAGAGTACAAACTGATATATCAAGTGTTTAAGTTAAATGGCCAATACCAGACTCCGAGACCCAGTCATCATCACCGTGCTTCATAACCGTTCGAATGAGAGTAGAGTTTGTTCCAACGACAACATGATAGAGAAAATGAGTGCACAAGAGAGAGAGAATGCGGAGAGAAAATCGAGAGTTGAGAAGAGAATCGCAATGTGTTCGCGTGCGTGTGTCTCTCACTTTCTCTTTTTTATATGAAAATACTCCGATTTTATTGTTACCATGTTCTGTGAAAATTGATGGAACTTAAAAAGTGCAAGTTGAAATTGATTGAGCTGTAACGTTAGCGAGCAACACAAATAGCATGCATGTGAACACCCGCACACACACATCCATCTCCATTCTTGAAAGCGACATCTAGCGACACCAAAACGACAACCAGTGCATTTCGCTTAAAGGGGCATAAAAGCGTATTCTGACAACAGTTTGACCCGAATATGGCCCAATAGTATAAGGGAAATTATTCCCGCTTAGGGTGCGGGAGGTTCCGGGTTCGAGTCCCGGTTGGGCCCGAGTTCTTATTGTCCTAACAACTTTCTTTTTACCCGGTCGGTATCCTGGATACTAGATCGAAACTGTTGACGTGTAACAGCGTCTATGAACGGCCCTCTCACATAAAACAGCGTACGTGTAAAACGTCTTGCTTCAAATTCTTTTCTAGCTTGGGCGCTAATTTGTATTTTCCCGAGTTTTTGATGCAAAGATGCGCACACACTGTCCGATCATGTGTTTAACTGCGGGTACGTGATCATAATTTCGCGAGTTCAAATCCTGGTTAGTTGATTATTATTTTTCACCCAATGATACTCTTGCACTTATACCAATTGCACACATGCAGCTTGTGTTCACCACAAGCTGCGCACTCTCCGCTTGTGCATTAATATTCATTAGTGAGCGAAGAAAATATTGAAATGATCGCTTTCCACCATCTCCAACGAAACAAATAGTGGATGTTTAATTGAGTGATCGATCTCATTGTCAATCACTTGTTCTGTATGTGGGTGGATATATTGGCTGATCGATCACATCGCGCTGGTTGTGCGAGTGTGTTATAAATACTTAATTGCACTCACTCGGGTGCTTATTTGTTGTTCTCTTTTCATATACACTCCCCCCAATGGGAGATTGATGTTTCCATTTGAATACCATCATCCAGAACATCATTAGGAAGAAGGAAACGGTGAACGCACCAATGAAATAACTCATTTGTTGTGTGGAATAAAGAGTGGCTGAAGTTAGTCTAAACAAACACACTTGCCAGCATTTGGTGGGTGGTCTAACGAATCATGGTCACCGATGCTGCTTGCGATGGCCAAGCACACATGTGCATGCATGATAATTCAGCGTGAAAACAAACAACCTAATTAGAAGCGAGCAGTAATAACGATATAAGAAAACCAAACACAAACAATGACTATAAATGACGTCGGTGGTGATTGGACGATAACGAAGAGGAAATGGTAGTGAAATATGAAATGAGTGCGAACACAAACCAAGCACGAGAATGAGAGTGAAATAAATTAGCCGATTAGTAGTAGAGTTTGCATTTATGCCCCATCATGATTGAAATGACGACAGGAAAGAGAGCCAAACAACACACACACACCACAATCGGCTTCCTTCTGGTGTGCATTGCTTAATTGCCACAATCGATTCTCGCATTTCATTCATAGATCCAGATTTGCATTAGCAAGAAAGCAATGTAATCGACTCTTTCCTGTTACCGTGTGTTTGTATTTGTGCTCCATTCAGTGCACTACGTTTTGTTGACTCTCGGGTTGGTTAGAGCACACACTCATTCACTATTTATGATTCCATTCTCACATTCTCCACATTCATTACTACTTTCACCAATGAAAGGCAAATATGAATTACAACAAATGAGAAAAACAAATGGAGAACAAAAGGAGACCCAGTGAGATTGTGTTGTTTGCTTGATTGTCATTCACACTCGCATGTGTGTGTTGGATGAATGATCAGTGGGAGGGTAGTGAATATGCCAGCACCATGTCACTCATTGCATATCGTGCACACCATCACTTCGCACCACTATGTCCCAGTACAACAACACCATAATGGACTGTACCCAAGTAAACGCGTCAATCACACACGCGTATGTGTGTGTCCTAACTCGTCATTCTCTTCTCCTTTCACTTTTGTCTTGCATTTATTGACTGCCATAATTTGATTAACCATTTTAGATGTGTCCAAATGAATTGTTTTTAGACAACCAAAAATATAATAATAAATAATAATCAACATTAATGGGAAAAATCCAATCATACCAATTAAGATTATTAAATATGTAATGCAGTTGGTGGAGAGCAGCATTACCCATATTCACTCCCAACAACAACAACAACAACAACAACAACAACAACCAAACCAGAAATGATCGATTAAGATTCGATCGAATTCATAGAGCTCTGGGTGATCTCGTATTTCACGTTTCAGGTTGCTGTCATTGCTTGGTGTTGTCATTCACTCTACACTACTATCTTTTCCTGCCATCATCGCTTTATGCACTCTCTCATTTCACTTCATACTTTGTCTTTTAATTGTACATGCAACCATTTCGGTATTCGGTTACATTGAAGGTTGAATAAGAGAATGAAAATAGAAATATGAAAAGTTAATACAAATAATAGATTGAAACAAACACACACACCCAACCACCACCACCAAGAATCAGGTTGGTTTATTGTTGAACAAACAAATTAAAGTGAAAACGGATTTGATTACAGGCACTCATGTTTTAGATGGAGAGGAGGCGGGTGGAATCTTTTTGGTAGATGGGAGCTGGAGCGTACACAGCAAACGTTGCCAAGTGCAATGGAGGTTGTAATGGTTACACACTAATTTCATATTTACTAATATCTCTATTTACTCTTGTTTCTTGGCACATGAAATATGAAGTGTGCGACTTTTCATATTTGCATCATATAAATATTGTTCACACACACACACCAGTGAAGCTGGAAAGCAGTGATCGCTTCACGATTGATTTAATGCATCCATGTGCATTCGTACTGACTTGCACTACATTTCACAAGAATTATGACAAATAAATTTAGAACTTAATTGAATGAAGAACGAGCTCAAACAGTGAAAGCTGGTTCAATTCATGACAACAACATTGCCTCGATTATAATGATGGCAACAACAATGAAGTGAGTTCATGCCGCGCGCGCGATCAAGTTCAATCAGGTAAATTGTACAACCATTACCGGTTGTGTGTTTGTGTCGAAAGGTTGGTTGCTTTGTTTGGAGTAAGAAAGACCGAATGTGTCGTGACACATGAGAACGTCACTTTTGTCTTCGCAGTTGTTGTTGTTGTTGTAGTTTAAATGATCAGAGAATAGAAAGAAAGCGGAGACAGGCAAACGACAACATGCAATTGTAATTACGCTATTACATTCTCGTTCACTTCCACAAGCACTGACGAGACTATGCAAATAAATTTAGAAGAAACTAATTTTGTTTGCTCATTCTTTCTCTCTCTATCGTATTACTTGCAATAAGCAAGACAAACACACCCGAAACGTTTAGCATGTCAATGTCGTCGTTGTTGTTGTTGTTCACTTCAATCTGTCCCTCTTTATCCCCCCCCTCTGCTCATCATCTATCTCGTCATCGTTCAACAAATCGTGTCATCATCATCCGCGTTGCTGTCGTCGTCATTTTCTCGTTCTCTCTTTATCTTTTACATATATCTAATAGTCCAAGCGTTCGATAATCACATGAATGTTTTATTTGACACGAACTCCATTCATTTTCGCCTCTCTTGTCGTTTTCTATTTGATCGATTTAATTGGTGTGTTGGTGTGAGTTTTTGGTAATATGAATATCGAGTTTTCACCTACTAAAACTTTTTCTACTACGTTGTGATTCGCTATCACTTTCATATATCAAACACAAGTGAATAGAATATAATGGAAAAATAAAAGACGAAGAATAAACTTTCATTTTTGTGTGTTGCAAGTGAAGCCATAACATTAAATAAACAACATAAGCGGATCAAATAGAACAGTGGACAGGCAGTGTGTGAGTGAGTGAGATGAGAAGAAGGGAGGCAAGTGGAAATGGAGAATGGAAAGGGAGAGTGAATGATATAGCCATACAAATTAGTGCCTAATCACCCACGGACTGCGGTGCAGCTGTGTGTTGATGGGTGGACGCTGGCGTGTGTGTTCGTCCATCCGTTCCACTCGCCGAATGTTTCATTTCCCAGAACATGAGAAACAAAATGAAGAGAGAATTGGATAAACGGCCAACTCGCACTCAATTCATTACTCACTGCCAGCACGGGCAAGAAGTGTATGGCCATGATGCACTCACTCATTGCCTGTTCACAATTCAATAACTTTATTGAATGAACCAAATTAGAGTGAAAGTGAGTGGTGGTGGTGAGAGGGAGAGAAGAGTTGACAAAGTCAGTGAAATTGATGGAGATGGTTAGAGCAAATTAACCAACTCACGCGCTCTACACACTCACACCCAACACACACCGAGTGAGGAATGAATGAAAGTGACCATCAGCGTGTACTCGAATAACCACGACTACCCAGTGCCCAGATGCAATAACAAATTGAAGCGAGAAAAGAGATGAAGTGAATTAATTGCCAATTACAACAAACGGCTTCTCGATAACAATGAACGAGAATCTAATCGGCTCATACATTCGAACCAACTTCAATGCCGCGCTTGAACATGGAAATGCAAGCGCAGAGAATGCGACAAATGCTGAAATGAGTATGAAAACAACAACAACATGACAGCAGCAATGACAACAATAAAAAAGTAAACTTTCTAATCGGATGAAGTGAATGGAAACGAAGAGAGAGAGAGAGAGAGAGAGAGAGAGAGAGAGAGAGAGAGAGAGAGAGAGAGAGAGAGAGATAAAGTACCAACAACAGCAGCACAAAATGAAATAATAGAACATCGCTTTCTTGTGAAGCTGTTTCATTCATTTCCAAATAACTTCTTCGTCTTCTTTTGCTGATTTTGTTGTTGTTTGTTCTTGTTATCATGCCAAGAATAGGTAAATTAAATGACCAATAGAGGAGGCAAAAACTTAATAGTTTTCTATTATCCCCAAACTTGCACACTAGAGAAAAGCAGAAAGAGAGGAAAAACCCAGAAATACGAAAATGGCTATTAGAATAGACAATTGATTGGATTGTAAAAGTTTAGCAAAGGCCAGCATCACTGGACTATCACTGATTGAACGATTGAACACGCGATGATTGAGATCGGATGTGTGGAGTGCTGCTAGTGGCTAATAGGCAAAAGGGGGGGGGACGAGTGGACTGGCAATTACCCAGTACTGGTGTGTAGTAGTGGCACTCACTCTCTCGGTCCTAATCATATCACTCACTGCCCGCTCCATTGTGCTGATTGCGTCCTTTCCATCTCTCCCTCTCTCTACATTCTCAATCACTGTATCCACCATCACCATCACCACCAACAACAACACTCTTTTGTTGGACACACCAATTCAATGGCAATCATTCTCCCATCCTCATCTTGTGCTGGCTGGCTAGCTCACTTTCACTCTTCCCTTGTAAACCAGTAATGTTCTAGTGTGTGTATTATTCGTGCTTGCAAGTGTGTGTATTATTCGTGCTTGCAAGTGTGTGTATTATTCGTGCTTGCAAGTGTGTTTGTGTGTCCTCACTTCCCTCGGTCTATGTTTATATTTGTGTCTACTTTCCACTACTCTCTTCTCACAATCGATTTATCTACACTGAGAGAAAAGAAAAACCCGAAAACAAACAACAAAAAAGTTTTTTTTTATATAAACGAATAATACTTTCGTAACATATAAAAGCGGACAAAAAAAACCAACGCAACAATAAAAAATCTTTATATAAAAAAGAAGAAAAAGAAAGAAATAATAGCAATGACAAGCGAAATGGAAAGAAGCATGTAATAACGATCTTTTGATTTTCAATGATCCTTACACACAAACATGTCACTTCAATTTTTTATTGAGAAAAAAAAGTCGAAAAAAAGAAAACTAAAAAACAATTAGTGCCCGAACACACAAAAGAGTGAGTGCATGCAATTCATTCTCTTGTGTGTTCCATTGTTGTTTGTCTGATCGATACTGAACATTGTGCAAGGGTAGATAAGTGGAGAAGGAGCACAGCAATGACAATATTCATTGCCACAATGACCATCACACAGAAGATGGAGAGTGTGCAGACTACGGATGTGATGATGATGGGCACTAGTGTTGATGCATTACCATCACTATTCAATCGTTCTATCTCCATTAATGTCACTCTAATTACAATCATTCGATTTCACTTCCAAATGTCACTTGGGTTGTTTTGATGATGAATCATTCCGTCTCCATGGCTGCATACACACACATGCACTTGTAATGAATGCCTAATGCTCATTATTAATCGTTTGTTTCTTTTATCACAACCATTTTTTAGGGAAAAACAAAACACACTGAAAAAGAATACATATTTTATATAAAATATGAAAAACAACAACAAAAATCGATTCATTTCATTTAGCACACACACACACACAAAATATAAAATATATAATTTTAATCGAAATATGAAATTATTTTTGCAATAAAATATTAATGAATTTGTAAATAAATTATGACAGGACACAAAACACAAATTGCAGACACTTGTCTGACGTCACTAGGAACTGTCACTAAGACTTTTGGTTTGTTTGTTCTAAATGAATAAGCAAACAAAGTGCAAATATCGATTAATTCTTTTGCACTAAAAATAAAAATAAAAGTGTTTTTTGTCAAACAACCTTCAACTCATACACTGTTTGTAAAGGAGAGAGAGAGAGAGGAAGCTGTTTGAAGATAAGACGTAGAGTGATTCAATTCCAATTTGGTAGTCAATTAAGTGTGGAGATAAATGATTTGGTGTAGCGAGAATCTAATTTGGTGTAGCGAGAATCTAATTTGGTTTTGTTTCCTCATGCTTTTCTACTATTTGTCTACCCTACTACTTCGTGTTCCTCGTCATCATCATTTTCTCGCCATTTGGAAGTGAAAGATTAAATCAGTGCGTGTGTGTACGTGAATGGCGTGTGATTGAGTGAGTGTTCGTGTTATGTTCGCGCTTCAATTATTCGTTACCATATAGTGCGAGAATGTTGGGCAATTTAATAATTGGCAAAGTAGAGGAGAGTACGAGTACGAGTTAGAGGACACAGTGTGCGTGAATGCTGCACACTTCCCTATGCTCGCTGGTTGTGTTTGTGTGTGCTTGCAATGAGTGAGAGGGGGGCATGTTGTGCAATGCAGAGTGAACAACACTTTGGTGTTTGTGCGATGAATGGATGTGAATGGATGTGTGCTGGTTCACACGTTGGTCATGCAAATGAATGGAGTAGTCAATCAAGTTGTACAATCATTCGTGCCAAGTGATTAGTTCACTCACACTCCGCTCGTGCACTCTCCCTTCAACCCACCACCACCACCACCACCATCATCATCATCATCGTCATCGTCATCATCATCGTCATCGTCATCATCATCGTCATCATCATTATTACCATCATACTCCCCCCTCTCCCTCTCTCTTTTTTTTGGTTCTCCACTTGGTGGTTTATTCTTTTTATCCTATTCAATTTCTTATTTTCCTTCCACTATTTTTGTTTTGTTTTTATTCTCCGGAACACCCACCCACACACACACACACAATAAGAGAGAGTTTTGCGGTGCATGTGTCTACGTGCTCACAATCTTTTGTCAAGTTTTGAATAGAGTTCAAAACTAAATAATAAAATAATGAAAGAACCGAACTTTTATCGATGAGTTACGAAATATTTGAATGGCTGGAAAGTTTTCTCGCACGATCATCATTGCAAATAAAAATGGAAACTTTTGTGTGTGTGTGTGCTTGAATGAAAATAAATAAAAAGTAGAAAACAAAATTAATTGTCTTTGTCTGTGTTGTGCGTGCACCGATCATTTGATTGTTGACACAAATTGTCTAATGGCAGTATTCTACTTGATTCGTTAATTATCTAACATTTCAAAATCAATTGAGATATAAGAAATGAAAAATGACAAAATTCACAACAACACAACCTATTTCTAGTAAAGTTCGAGTACACGACACACACTCGATTTGTGCTGGGTGCATTCGACTGAATTCATTATTATACCCGACATCACAAATATACACAAGAATGGAGTAGAGAGAGGAGAATAACAGAACATGAGAAAACAAAGTGGAGCATAAGGTAATGGAGAGAAAGTGAAATGAACGAAACGATGAATCGATATGAATGTCGTTACACTCCACATAATAACATTTAATTGATTCCTTCTTCGGGCTGCTACTGCTACTACTGCTGCTGCTGCTGCTGCTGCTGCTGCTGCTGCTGCTGCTGCTGCTGCTGCTGCTGCTGCTGCTGCTGCTGCTGCTGCTGCTGCTGCTGCTGCTGCTGCTGCTGCTCTTGTTGTTCTAACTTCAGACTGGTTCTATTGTAGCTGGAACACTTAGGTTCGGTTCATGTTTCGCGTTCTCCTTTTCTCAGTTGGTCTGAATGATTGTGTAAACATTGATAGAACAACATTCACTCACTGCCAGTTAACTACTAAACAACTAAACTCCACTCTGTTCGAGCATTGGTCGTGAACATAAAAAGAGAGAGAGAGAGAGAGGGAGATCGATCAACGAAATGGATAGGGCGGTGGTGACAATGGCGAGATGGTGACTGCTTCCACTCAACCGAGAACATTTGGCACAAGAGAACGTAACCAAATCAAGTCGCCATCTCCATTCGAATGATGTTGCTTTTATTGAACACAAAACATGCGATGCGATTGCCTGGTGATTGTTACGTATTTCATTAGCTATAATGCTCATCTCTGTCTCCTTCTGTCCTCCGCTCACTATCCACCACGATGGAGGTATCAATTGTCATCACATTCACTCACATCCAAGCTCGTTGCGCATCACAAATCACATAACAAGCAAGGGAGAGAGAGAGAGGAGTAGTAAGTGAGTGTTAGAATGGAATGGGATGTAGAATGCGTGCCATGCTGGTCATATGCACTGGCTCACACTCCCCACCACACTCTAGTCATCTCACATTCGTTCAATCCAATTCATACTCTACTCATTTATTCTCACTTCTGTTTCACTTGTTTTGTCAGTTCTCTCTACTTCGTTCTATTAACCACTTTGCAAGCATTGTGTGCTTGCTCGTGTGTCATGTTTGTTTGTTTCCACTGAATAAGTTGGTTGATAGTTTTTTTTGTATTTATTCTTCTCTTTTTCAGTGATTTACCAATTTCAATACAGCTCTTTTTGTTTGTTGTCGGGTTCCTCTTCTTCTTCATCATCATCATCATCTTCATTTTTTATTGCATCAATTTAACTTTCATTCATTTGCTTCTTCTTTTCTTTTTTTCTTCATTCATTCTCCACTTGAGCTTCATCTTTATCACATTGTTGTTTGCGTGAATAACAACAACAACAACAAAAGTAAAGAGTGAATGGAATAATGGCAGGAATAAGTTAAATACACGCTTGATTCGACATTGAGTATGCCATCATTGAATGCTGGCTGTGTTTGCTTCCCATTCAATCTCCCATATACACTCTACCCCTTCCATTTTGTATTCTTCGACTCTTTTCCAGTTGTTTGCATTTCTCAGCAAAACTACTCCCCTTCATCATCTCTACCCAGCACCCACACACACACACACACGAGGAATTGAAAACAAAAATAGCAAGCAGACAAAACTTCACCACTTCTCGTTTTAAATGAAATTAAATATTAATAATAAAAAACGAAAATTTTTCATTTGAAACACAAGCATGGAAAAGAAGAATATGCATCTAGTATGAACGCGCGCGCGCGTGGAAATATATGAAAACATAAAATGGAAAATGAAATCAACTTTGAATAAAATGAATGAATTTTATTGCCATTCTCATTGCAATTATGAGTGAAATTGGTCTTGAGAGAAGCACAGAAGTGGCGTGTGTGTGTGTTCGAATGTGAATGGGTTGCTAACAGAATGCTCATGTTCACTGTGAATGAGTACAAGTTTAATAAAACGAAACAAATTGTCCTAATTTCACTCGACACTCACAACAATAACGAATTAAACATGCGTTGAATTGGTTGTGCACACCACCACCACCACCAATATGAGAATGGTGAATCTCAGTACTACCAAATTCGATTGTGTCATCAAGCAGCCAGTGTGCTGCACCAACATGCTGACAGTTACAATCAGTTAAATTAAATTCCACTTTCTCATTTCGTCATCGTCATCGTCGTCTCCGTCGTCATCTCTTTCACTTTTTCATATTTCATTTCTTCACTCAATTCTTCATTTTTTCGCTTACAATTTTCATATTCATAATTCAAACACAAACACACACACACACAAGTGAAGAAGAATAAAGTTTGAATGAATAGTTAACGATGAAAAAAGGAAATAAAGAACGAGATGAAGATGAAGAATAGAATGGAATGGCTAGAAGAAGTGAGCGCGCGCACACAAATGAATGAGTGAATTCACCAAATTGTCTGTGTCTCTCTCTCACTCACTCTCTGTGTAATTTGCATTTAACTTTCGTATTTATAATTGAAAACAACATGAAAATTGAAGCTACGAATGCAAGAATGAGCACAAAACAAATACTGGTGTCCGGAATATTCGAAACAAAGCAAGTATAAAACGAACTAAAGAGATGATGAACTAGGCAACTAAATTTGAATTTATTCACTTTCTTTCTCTCTCAATTGTGAGCGCGCGTTTGTGCACGTTTGTGTGTTTATCGTTGTTAATTTCACTGTTTATTTGTGCTCTATTTAAATTGTTGTTGTTGTTGTTGTTGTTGACTTCTACTGTTAGTGTTGTTTGTTGGTTGTTGTCATTTTTGTTTATCTAACAAGCAAACAATAA
Source organism: Hybos culiciformis (assembly GCA_964007475.1). Lineage (NCBI taxonomy): Eukaryota > Metazoa > Arthropoda > Insecta > Diptera > Hybotidae > Hybos > Hybos culiciformis. The sequence goes on from CAXFZM010000428.1 coordinate 13,722, forward strand.
AGTGTGTGTGTGTGAATGAGAATGAATTGAATTGAATAATGAACAATAACACACCGAATTGGTAGTGCCTTTTGCATGATAAACTAATTCCATTTTGTTTCACACTCATTTTCTATTCAATTTCTTTCTTTTCTTTTCTTTCATTCCCTTCTTCTCATTCACTCACTTCACTGGGTGATTCGTTTACACTTTATCTTTAATTGTTTGTACGTGAAATGTACATTTTTGATCTTTTTCCTTTTTCATTCTTGTTTCGTTGTCTTCTTTTTGCATTCTTCTCCACCCCCCGGATTGAATTACGTCAATGCAAAGGTGTTTGCACTTCATTCTTTATGCATGCATGTGTGTGTGTGTTTGTGCTTGTCTTTGTGTCATTCTCACAATCACATGTTTCTTCTTCTTCTTTCTATGTTTTGTCTTTTGCCAGCTTTGTTCGTTAGAGAGTTAATTAAACGCGTTCACGCGCAGCGCACATACAACACTCTAATTGAATGTTGCATTGGTGTACTGCATACTAGTGTGTGTGAATGAACACAATCTTCTAATCAAACACACAAATATTGAAGCAAAATTACGATTATAAAAAAACACACACATCACAGACAAAAAAGAGAATTAAAATGAACAAGAAAAAACTGAATGAATGAAACTGGCAATGAATAGTGAGTATGATTGTTGGTGACACATTAGAGTAGAGGATGGGTTGGTTGTATCCAGGGTAGAATGGCATGTGAATGATGAGCCATTGGAATGCCCACTCCCTCATCACACACACACTCATCACCATCATGTTTCATATCATTCGTGTTCACTCTCATCACATCTGCTTCATTCAATCATCTCCATTCTCTGCTACAAACAAACAATTTGTATTTTCAACAACAACAACAACAAAACGAATAAAATTGAGGCAACGAGAATGAATCGAATGACACATGAGAGGTGTTGATAAATAACACACATGCACACAGTGAACATTTTGATCGATTATAGAAAAATGAATCCTGCTTGTTCATTCACAAACACTCACAGACATTCTAACAAACACCAACACAAATTGTATCAAACAAACAAAATACAGAATTAAATTGAATCGTTGCCATATATGAAACTAATGATTCATTCGAATAGAAACACACACACACACACACACACACATACAAGCTTAAACAGATTAGAATTCAAACAAGAAGCTTGTCTCTTCTTCTCTCTTTGTTTACTTCTCTTTTTTTCACTGCGTTTTGGCTCTGTTTGTTTAATCATTTAAAAATAATTAATTACAAGCGAAAGAGAGCAAGAAAAATAAATAAAATATAAAAACACAGAGAATGAAGAAAGAAAGAAAAGAACAGAAACAGACTATATTGAATTATTCTACACTTTTGATGGTGTTGGTGGCGTTTGAAATGTGATCAATTAGAGACATGACGCATGAGGCGCGTCTCATGAATGCAAGTCGCCAACAACAACAACAAGAATCAAAGAGAGAGAGAAAGGAGCGTGCTAGGCAGCACTGAATGAATGGAATAGAACACTAAACTGATCAATACTCTCCATCTTGTCCCAGAAGTTGTTGGTTGGAATTTTCCACATTTTGATAACCCCCTCTATTTCACTGTGTGTTCCAATCTTCTGCTTGTTTAACACTAATCGATTCTTGACAATTAGACACATGCCCTTGTCTGGTAGTTGTAGTTGTTGTTGTTATTATTATCATGCAGCAGCGAACTAGTGAGATGCGTACAAAACATGATGGGCATCTAGCCAATCACCCAGTGTACTGGACATGGAATAGTATATACACTTGCAAGTTTCGAGTATATCAATAAATTTATTGTCCACATCCAAATGAATGAATGAAAGAGGTGGAAATGTACCACTCATCCTCGCCTCCACTCAATCAATGGAATGCTTGCACTGTGCAAATCGTCATTCACAACCAATGACATTCTGTATGCGTTGGAGTTGCACTGCCAAAAAAACGCTCCCCCACTCTATTCGATTCCCATTTCGGGCACCGTTCATTTGGTTAATGTTTTTTAATTGAACTAATATGCGAGTTAAAGAGAGAGAGAGAAGAAAGCACTTTTGGTGTGAGGCATTCATTAGAGTGTGTAGTAGACTAGTGTGCAGTGTTCATGTCGATTCGAATCACCATCTCATTTGGTGGTGTACGAATGGACCATCCCATTGAGTAATAGCGAGTGTGTGTGTGTGTGTGTGAATTGCATATAATTGCAATTAAAGCACCATTCACTGCACTCGCTCTATATCTCGCTCATCACATTCTACATTCACATTCTCAAACTACTTATACTCGCATTGTTGTTGTTGTTGTTGTTCAATTGTTATTCGTGTGTTGCTTGTTTCTCTGCCTTTATCATGTTAATGAATTGCTTGAAACATACGAGATGACAGAATGAAAGAAGAGAGAGAGAGAGAGAATAAAGACAGCACGAAATGTAGAAGAACGAGAATGATAGCTAATTTACTGGAGGCAATATGAGCACTAGCACTGGTGTACACACACACACCAATCTGGTTGTACACTTTAGTTGACAGTGTCGTTGGTTGTCTGGTTATATTTATTTGATTCTCAGTACTTGCTTGTACCAACACAAACTCACTCATTCCACTGATATTCCGTGCATTCATCTCCACACTATCGCTTTCATACGCGCACATTAATGGGTGTCTCATCTTGTAAAAGAGAGAAACAAATAAGTGGACGAACGGAGGACACATTGGTTGTGTGTGCGTGTGTTAAGTGTAAGTCGTTTTGTATGTGACAACTACAACTCCAATGGGCAATTGATATGCCCATTGCCTGCATTATCTACTCCGACAATAAGCAATCAACTTATTCACACCACATACTCTCTCTCCCCTTCTCTCTCCCCCCCTTCTCGCTCCCATTCTAGCCAACTTCTTTGCTCATGTCGTCAATGAATGAATGCGTGATTCACTCGCTCTCTATCCAAACCTAAATATCACGCAATTCGTGGACTTATTTGCTTCTATATGGAAATGTACCAACTTTACTGCATTCTTTCTTCTTTTTACGCTTGATTTCATTGGACTCATTCAATTCAAGTAAATTATCATTGTTTGAATTATCCACAGCAAAAGAAAGAAACTTTTTTTTATACGAGAAAAAGTTTTAATTAATTGTGTAGACATTAGCTGAGCAGTGTAAAAAACTTTCATTTCTATTCTTCACTTTCCGTGATTTCATTGGGCATTGTTTTTGTGTTACTATATTCTAGTTGTCAATATTCTCGAGTAGAAGGAGAGTTACATTACCAGTAACGGAATAATAATAATTGATGATTACTATCGAACCAACAGAGAGAGAGAAATTGAAACTTTGATTCTCTGTTCGTTACTTTTATTCCAGTTTTTAAAAAAAGTTCAACGGATCACAATGAATACAAATTTATAGAGCGTGGAATAAAACAAATGAATGATTGCAGCAAAGTTCACATGCAGTACTTCAATTTACAACTTTCTATTCCGAGCTGGTAAATAAGCCCGAAGGTTGTTGGAATTGAAACGTTTAAATTCTTCTCTATACAAAACTCAACAATTCTATTGTCATTGTTTATCTTATTCAATGCGTACTCTTCTCTTTTTTCTCTCACACCACAAACACACACCATGCAAAGCAAAGAGATAAAAATTAATTTTTAATAACTTGAAGTAAAAGTTTGGATGCAAAATAGAAATAGAACGAGTAAATGGCTTATGTTTGCACAAATTGTAAATAATCACATGGATAATAAAAAAAAGAAATAATAGAACTTTCGCTTCTCAAGTACAAAAAGAGAAGAACGAAGAAGAGAAGTGAACAGATGTTTAAAATGAACAAACTTTATTCTTTTAGCAATTATTTCAAATTTTCCATTTCCATTTTACGTGTTATCATTAATACGTGTGTGTGCCAGAATTTCCTTATTATTACTGCATTATGTATGCGTCTACATTCTGCACACCCTTTTTTCTATCAAACACCCAAAATGAGCCAGTCAATTTATACAGTGGAATATGATTGCCAACCATCATAATTTACACAACTAATATGCAAAGCACACAGAAAATAAAACGAATTTTTCCATTTAAAAACTAAATAACAAAAAATAGTAAGAAAAACTCAATTCTTTTAATTATTATTTTTAAAAG